>PVJO010008642.1:25244-74182 GCA_004026905.1 Hystrix cristata | reverse complement strand
TTTTTTTTTAAACAAAATATCTGTTCTACCCCTTTGTCCTTATTTACACTTATGGTTTCTCATATCAGAGAAACAATTCGATGTGTACAAATAAGTGTCTGATTTATTTCACTTAATAGTATGTTCTCAAGGAACATCCATTTACATACAGATGACTCTAGTTTATCCTTTTTAATGGCGGTGTAGTACTCCATTGTGTAGAAAAACCACATCTTTTTTAGCCATTCATCAGTTGTTGGGCATTTAGGTTGTTTCCAAGACTTAGCTATTACAAATTGTGCTGCTATGAACATGGTTGTGCATATATCACTGTGATATGATGATTCCTTTCATTAGATTTTAAAGGCACTGTTCTTTAATTATTGTTTAGTTATTGTTTCAGCTTTATTGCTTTGTCTTCTGTTTCAGGTATTCATACTATGTGTAGATTGTATCTCCTGAACGGGCCTCTGCATCTCTCTTTTCTTCTTACCTTTATTTTTTTGTCCTTTCCCTCTGCATTCTGGTAGACTTTTTCTTTTTTCTTCCTTTTTTTTCTTTTTTTTGGTGCCAGGGATTGAACTCAGGGCCTTGTGCTTGCTAGGCAAGCACTCTCACCACTGAGCTAAATCCCCAACCCCTGTAAGACTTTCTCTTGTTTTATATTTACTTCAGTAGTTTTATTTTGTGACCAACCCTGCTTGTGTGTTTCCTTTAACTCTAAGGCCATCATCTCTTCTATGTGCTCGCACAGCACCTGCTTCATCATTAAGCCCACATGGGCAATGAACTCCCTTGTAAGGCATTCAGTACTTTCTAGATCATCTCTGGAGACCAGTATATCTGTTTCAGGAGGAGGCATTTTCTTGGTTACTTAGCTCTGTTCCTTTTTTCTGAACTGCAGGAAAACTAATTTTTGTCATTGAAACTGAACAAATTTTTAAATTTGATTTTTCTTCCTTTCTGCCTCTTAAGTGTATTCGTGCAGAGTGACTCCACATACGTTTGTTTTATATGTGCTTCAGTTATAGTTTCGTTTGTTATGTTGTGCAGTATTTTGTTTACTTGTTCACAAACTGATCTCTTCCTATAAAATGGGTAAATGGCTGCTGTAACTGATGACAGCTAAGGTTTGACTTACAGTGTAAGCAAAGGCAGGAGGAATGTTTAGGAGAACCCAGAGGGTAGATACATGAGAAATTGTGCTTTGAATTTCAAATGAAGTTTAGTAGACAATAAGGAATCCAGGCCTGTTTTTGAGCAGGAGATTGACCATGGACTTTGTGCAGCTGGTTCTTAAAATGTGACTTGAATGGACGAACAAAACCATGAACAGGCATTTGAGTTACTTTACGAATGAGTTATATCTTTGGAACTTGTTTCATGTTTCCAGAGAGTAAATACACTGTTTTAAGTATTGGGGCTGCTTGTGAGTACTTATTTATCTTATATGAAAGAATTAGAACATACAGATTTTATCCTTAAGTAGCTTCTAGTTTTGTTGAGGAAACAAACACTTCAAACTTATGTACCTTTGCAAAAACCTTATACATAGTGCTCGAATTGTATGAAAATGTAGAACAAAAAAGTTATCTAAGTAGCGCAGGGTTCATCAGGAAGTGGCCCTTGGAGAAAGTAGTGACAGGAAGTATGCGGGACAGAAGGAGATATTTGCCTCCAGAGTTGATTTAGAGGAGGATTGTACTAAATTATTAAAATTCATTTCAGTGAGATTTCCACAGTGGCCAATATTAGCAGTTATAACAGCTAAATGCTGCCATTTTTCTTACAAAATGCAGTTTTTAGAGGAAAAGAAGGGTAATTAAGCCTCATGATAGATCATGCTTTCTCATGCTGGAGAGATACGATGGGTAGGCAGATTTCAGTGTTAACCTTCGAAGGAGGTGAAGGAAAGTGCTTGCTAGGGTTCATAGCATGTGAATATAATGTTGCCACTTCCTTATTTCACTGGGTGAAAGGTATCCATAACCACAGCTTGATTTTCTTCCTCATTCCACTACAAAAGAGAGCTCAATTTAACTGTTGGTGTGTTTAAATAGGGAAATAGTTGTGCGTTGCTTTGGGTAGACCTGAACTGCATAGTAATTCTAGTAGAGATGAATTACGAAGAGTTTGTTCTCTTATTTAAATTGCATAAAATTCTTGGGATTTTTTTTTAACCTGGTTTCTTTGTTCTTAGTGATATTTTGGACAAGAATATTGTTTTTCCCTCTTTGTGGTTGGTTTTTTTAATGTGAGGTGAAGTTAGTAGTCCAGAAATGTGTATGTAATAGAGCAAAAAAAAAAGATTGAATTATTAATAGTGTTCTAATACACATATGGGAAGTACTTAGAAATCTAAGAAAAATATAATAGTTGGTTACCAAACTTCTACTAAGCTGAAAACTAACATTCATGTTGTGATCAGATAGAAATGGGAGGGCTCAGCTGCTGGAAAGGGACATTATGTATGTGCATCCTGATATGACTAATTTTCAAGATACAAAAGAAAGAAACTGATTGAAATATATTAATAAGAGTTCCTGGGAGAACTTTATTCTTGACCTTTCAAAAATAGCTTAGTAAGAATGTTCTGGTACTTGTCATTTTAGCAATATCTTAGGAAACTGTCATGTGGTTGCCTAGTGTATTAAACTAAGGGCTTGGTCAGTTGGATTATCTTTAATTGCATGTATCATTACACCATTAAAAAGAACATGACTTTCCATTTCTTTGTGTTACATGTGGGGCCCAGCATAGCAGTTTTTTTGTTTGTTTTTGGTGGTGGTGGGGGGTGTGCTAGGGATCCAACTCAGGGCCTTGTGCTTGTGAGGCAAGTGCTGTACCACTTGAGCCTCACAGTCCAGCCCCACAGTCTTTTTTTTTTTTTAATAATTAAAGTATATAATATGCTGGGTTTTAGTACACCGAGTTATACAGAGAGAACCATCACTTAATTTTATAACATTTACACACACACACACCCTGGAAACACTGTTAGTGCTTCTTTACCTATACCTAACCCCAAGGTCACTGCTAATGTACTTCCTGTGTCTATGATTGAGCTGTTCTGGATATTTCACATAAATGAGGTCATGTAGTCTGTAGTCTTTCATGTCTGATTCCTTTCTCTTGGCATAATGTTGAGGTTCGTTCCATGTTGTAGCGTATACCAGAACTTCATTCCTTGTCATTGCTGATTTATTCATCTCTTTTTATTTACTCTATGTACTTCTCACCATTGTAAGAAGCTATATCCAGGATTAAACTTTTTTAGAGAATTCCGTATACATTTAAGCACTTATCCTTTTGGTTTAGCGCTGGTGTTTACAAGTTGTACTGTCACTGGCAGCCATGATGGGCCACAATCCCAGCATTCAAGAGGCAGGAGGATCACAAGGAGTTCAAGGCCAGCCTGAACTACACAGTGAGACCTGTTTTAAAAAAAAAAAAAAAAATTTCCCATCACTTATTGGGTTTTTTGGTCTGGAGTGACAATGTAGCTTTTTGTTTTGTTCTTACAGCAAGAATTTGTATTTTGAATTTTTAAGCCATCAGTCTTTTTATTCTGATATTCTTTGCATATAGCGCGTTGGAGCTGTTCTTTGCTCTTAACTGAATGTAAATATTAAATAACTGTTCCTGTCTGACATTCTGAATTATCCCGTTTAATTGAGTGCCATTAGGAAGTTAAAGTAGTAAAGTGATTTAAAATGTTTATCAAAAGGAAAAGAATAAAGTTAAAAAATTAATAGAATTCATGGATTCCAGTGACTACCCATAAGCAGTTTTTGGATCCAAGTTTAAGAAACCGTGTTGAAGTTCCTTAGATCTTAAGCTATCCTGTGGTTTTGTTTCTCCCTAAAGCCTTTTGAAAATGCCATGATAGTTTTGTTAGCAATAACTGAAAATGTAAAAATGTAATCACTCTACCCAAGTCCAGCTGTCCAGTGCCATCCATGGATGTTCCTGTATAAAACACAAAGAGATTTACCATTAGGATGATGATGATTTGGCTCCTTTCTCAGTTGTTTTCCTCTCCTGAACCATTCCCTGTTAGCACAGGCAGGTAGTGTTTCTCCCATCTAAAGAAAACCCTTCTCTTGACCCTTCTCTCTTGATCTGTGCTTCATTCCTTTTTTTTTTTTTTTTAAGGATTTGGGGGGTGCTGCTGGGGATCAAACTCAGGGCCTTGCATTCGCTAGGCAAGTACTCCACCACTGAGCTAAATCCCCAGCCCCTCGGCTCCATTCTTTTAAGAGAAAAAAAATCTCTGGCATTACTGCTTCCACTGTTGGACATCCTTCTCTTGAGCGCACTCCAGGCAGTTGTTTGTCCCTACTACTTCACTTAAAAAGGTTCTTCTCAGGGCCACCCATGACCCCTCTGTTGTAAGATCTAATATTCCTTTCTCAGCCTTCACTTGGACACCTGTCCTCAGCATTTGACACACACACAATTGGTCCTTCTTTCCTGTGGAAGTATTTTGTTGCCTTGGCTTCCAGGACATGCTCCCTGGTTTTCTTCTACCTTTTTGACTATTTTTTATTCCCTTTTGCTGGATCCTCTTTACCTGCCTGTCTTCTAAGTGTTGGTGTGACCCAAACTTTGTCCTTACAGATGAATACTTTCAGTGCTTCCCCTGTGTTAGAATTTGTAAATTTATGACTCTTTTACTGATTTCCCTCTGTATATCCTTACATCTAGTTGTTTACTTGACATCTTCACAAAAAAAAAAAAAAAGGACATCTCCACATAGGTGTCCCAAACTTTACATGCCTGAAACGGAACTTACATCCCACCTAACCAGCCAGCTGTCTTCCCTGTGTCTATGAATAACACTGTTCTATCAGTCGCTTGGTCCAAAAACCTTGGAGTTACACTTAATTCTTCTTTCTGCCACACACCATGTTCTGCCCATCAGCAAATCCAGATTCGGCCACTTCTTGCCAACCTCCATCTCTACCCACATGTCATCTCCTACTGTATGACCCCTCACTTACCTGTTGGCCTCTTTGTGAGTCCTTGAGCACACCAAGCATACTCCTATCTCAGTGCCATTGAGCTTGCTGTTCTGCTTGGGAAGCTTTCCTACAGAGTGCCTTTTTGACCTCTATTCTATCCAGCTGTACAACCTAAATTACGCCATGACCCCAGCTTTATACATGCCCCATCTGTGCTTGCTTTGGTTTACATTTGTATTTTTCTCTTCTCTCTTCTTGCTTTCCTTTCCTCTCTCCTCTCTTCTCTCTCTCTCTCTTTCTCCTCTTTTTTGAGACATGGTCTCACTATGTAGTCCAGGTTGGCCTTGAATTCACTGTATAGCCCAGGAAGAATTACAGGCATATGCATCACCATGCCCAGAACATACATATTTTTCAGTATCTTAACACACTTTTATTTTCTACATTTACCTCATTTAGTATCTCTTTTCACCTGAATATAAATTCCATGAAAGCAAGGATTATTTTTATCTTTTTGTTTGAGAAGCATTCTTAGCATGTTCTAGATAGTTGGTAAATGTTTAAGATATGAAGCTGGTTACGGTGGTGCGTGCCTGTAATCCTAGCACTAGGGAGGCTGACAGAGGATCATTGTTGCAAGTTCGAGGCCAACTTGGAATTTATAGTGAGACCCTGTTTCAAAAAATCAAAAAGTTTAAAATATAAATGATGCTGTATGTGGGGGTAAAAAGTTTGGAGTCTTTGGGCGTATTCATGGCTTGGCATGTGTGTATTTGTGCAACTCAATTTTAGATCTAGGAAAAACAAGTATTTTTAATCTCGAAATCTCATTTTATGACTTCATGGACAACCTAGAAACAGCAAGGAAGTGACTTCCTGTCTATATGTTAAAAACAGGAAACAGCAGACAGTAGGATGACCTATGTGAACAATAAGGAAAGCTCTTAACTCTGGTTTAAAGGTTTCAAAGTCATTATTATTCTAATATCCTTTTATAAGTTGTTTCACATACCTTTTTTTTAAATCAGTAAAGGTAAAGACAGAATTGTTGGTTTATAGAATAAATACTTCTACCTGTATAATACTTTTAAGCCATAGGATGGCCCTGGTTTTAATTCTTCTTCAGGTGGCAGTCATTTAGGATTTTTAAATTCTTGCTCTAAGTTTTAAAATAGTTTTGTTATATTTGTATTTCTGTATCTATCTTTTGGGGTTATTTTCTTCTCTAGCAGAGAAAACATTGCCCAAATAAAAATTCATAATGCTATAGCATTTTTTCACTATCCCATGTTTGGTTTGCAGTATTATGTTTATTCTTGTCAAATATCTTGAAATGTTTTAGCAGTAGGAAAGTACCTGCAAACAGCATTAGTTTATTTATTTAGTTTTTTTAAAGATTTTCAGATATTTATCCTTTGGTTTTAGTGGCTGAGAGTTCTAAAATATCCTGGTCTTTTCCAGATAGGTATGCATTTTAGCACCATCAGACAAAAGTAGGTTTTCTTGTGATTAGCTGTTACACTGAGTAAATGAGGACATGTGGGTCAGGCAACTCCACAAACTCTGTCATGTGAAACTTTCAGAATAAATGTTTATGCCATAGAATGTTTTGCTTTTATATAGAAAGTTTATGATTTGTTTAATTGGAACATTCTTTCCATTGATTTTTAACCTTTTTGTTGGTTGTTTATAACCAATATAAACATACATGCAGCACATATCTAGAAGTGTTAATAGAAAGTAAATGTGTATTATAATGAATGCTAATATAAATAAGCAACTGTGGAAATACCACTTCAGAAGCAGTGAATTACCCCCATGCAAAAACCACATCCTCACAGTCCCCTCTGGGTCTTGTTATCTTCCTTCTCCCTGAGGTAACCATTGTCCTGACTTTTCCTTATGATTTTATCACCTATGTATATATCTGTAAACAATAAAATTTTCTAAACCTGCTTTGGAACATTATATAAAGGTTCTGTGTGTGTGTGTGTGTGTGTGTCTGTGTACATGCATGTGCTTTGTTTACTTAACATAGGCTGCAGCCATTTCTTGTTAGATTTTCACTTTGTTTTCATTGCAGTATAGCATATCATTGTGAGTATATAACAATTTATTCTCTATATGTTAATGGACATTGAGAATTTTCTCAATTTTTTCCCAGAGGCCAATTTAACTGCTGTAAACATTTTATATGTAAGGTTCCTGAGCATGTATATAGGAGTTTGTCCAGGCTTGGAATTATTGGGGTATAGAATATGCATGGCTTTAATTTTACTTGATAGTGTCGGATTGGTTTCAAAAGTGATTGTACCAGTTGGTGTACCTACCAGCTGTGTTTGAGAATTTTCAGCATTCTGTGTCTTTACCAACATTCGATATCGTTAGAATTCAGAATTTTTGGTAAAAATACACTTGGTATGTATGTAGTAGCTTCTCATTGTGGTTTTAATTTGCCTTCATCTTTTGCCCAATGAAGTTGAGTACCTTTCTGTATGTTTGATGACCATTGGAAGTGCTGATTGCATAAAGTGCCTGTTTAGATCTTTTGCCTGATTTTCCTTTGGGTTTCTTTTTCTTAATGGTTTGTATGAAGCTAATGTATTCTAGAAGATATTTTACAACTATCTTGCACCATTTTGTGGTGTGATTTTTCACTTTGTATGATGTCTTTTGAGGACCAAAATTAATTTTCAAGTGAGCAGATTTACCAGTCTTCCTTTATCATAGTGTTTTTTGTACTATGTTTGAAACATTTTTCTTCCATTTTTAAAAAATTTTAATTAAAAATGTTTATTATGGGGTTGGGGATTTAGCTGACTGGTAGAGTGCTTGCTTAGCAAGCTCAAGGCCCTGAGTTTGATCCCCAGCACCCCCCCAAAAAATGTATTAGTAAATATTTATTTGCAGTATGTAATGGTTATGTTCATCATGGAGAGTTTGCACATGTATCTAGATGTCTTAATTATTTTTACTTTTCCTTCCCTCTTAAAACATTTTTCTTAGTTCAGTTAATGAATGTATCTTATTTTTATTGTTTTAATCCTCTAACTTTGAATCATGTGAGAGTGCCAATATTTGACCATTTTTGAACTACTAAAGTGACAGTTTTATTTGATCCAACCAACCTAATAAAGTAACACAATAAAAAGAAAGGGCATGTATAATGTATATCTGGACATAGGGGCTGTGTGTGTGTGTTCACAGTGTTGGGAATTGAACCTAGGTCTTTCACACTGAGGATACTCAGCCTTTTTCTTGTTTTTGTTTTTGTTGTTTTCTGTTTTAAGACAGTCTCACTAAATTGCTAAATTGCCCAGGGTGGGTTTGAATTTGTGATTCTTCTGCCTTGGCATCCCAGAGTACTGGGTTTACAGGTAGCCCCCACAATGTCCAGCTGCATTTGTTAAATCACATCAAGAAATTGTTTCCCTACATTGTGACTATTGCCTGTTTTTACACAGAACAAATAAAGTGGACCTCAGGAAAACAGCCTTATCCTTTGACCTGTGGAATTCAAGTAAAATATTTCCCTGGGGATTCTCTTTATCTTCCTCATCTCATGTGGCTGAGTGCAAAGCGAGCACAAGTTTGCTCTGCTCTTACTGTGGGTGTCTGTCTCAGGCTGCCTCTCTCAGCTCTTCACAGAATAACTTCTTTGTCCTAAAGAGCCTAGTCCTTTTATACAGTAGAATCCAGAGTTTTCTTTTGTTTTCTAGAGGCAAAGTCTTACTAAGTAGTTCGGGCTGGCTTTGAACTCATACAGGTGTGCACCACCAGACGTGGCAGCTGTGGTTTTGAGACATTTGGGAAAACAGACATTTGGAGTCACATGACCTGTTCCTCATACTGAAAGTTAATGCATGCTCAGGTTTTACTCTACCTCTCTGTGGGGCTTACTTAGTTTCCAGTAAACTTTAGCCTTCTTCAATGAATGGCAAGATTTTTCTGTTTGATGTTTTGTTTTGATTTTTTAAAGTACCTAGAACATTCAGCATAAGGTTTCATTAATTGAATTTTTTCATTGAGAAAATAATTTATTGAATGGAAGATTTATACATGTCGTTGCTTCGAACTATTATTGAATTTGATAACTGATACTCCATTTATCCAAAAGTTATATTTTCTAAGAATCTTTACTTTCTCGTATCATTTTTTCTCCACTGATGTCAGTAGTGTTAGAGGTACATTTTTCGTTGGTGAGTGAGGTGGCATTTTTCATGAAGTTTTGTTGACAGTAGGCCCACTTAGACTCTTACTCATTTGCTTTATATATGGGAGGGAGATTTACGTCGTTGACCTCCGCAGCATGTGTGTTGTACATCATAGGCTGCCATACTTAAGTGCCAGAATTTAAAACCAAGTGTCTAATGTATGCCTGGAGCCACTTCTGATATGGAAGTATAGGGGCAGAGCAATGAGAATAATAGACACCTATTTATTTTTTAGCAACTGTGGAAAGGTATAGATAGTTTAAAGTTTAGATTAAATTATTTCTTACTCTGTTAAGAAACTTTTTTTTTTAAATTCAGGTAAAATCCATATATAGCATAAACTGGTGTTGTTGCTCATACCTATAATCCCAACACTCTGGGAGGCCAAGGCAAAAGGATCACAAGTTTGAGCCCACCCTGGGCAACTTAGTAAGAATGTCTCAAAATAAAAAAGAACTGGGGATGTAGCTCAGTGCAAATGCCTTAGGTTCAATTCCTAGTACCACCAGGGGGGAAAAAAAAATTTCACATAGCATAAAATGAAGTATTTTAAAATATACAAATCCACTGACTTGTATTTATTACATTTACTACTTGTATTTACTGCATTTAAAAATATCTCATCATCTCTCTATTTATTTCCAAAACATTTTATCACCCCTTAAAGGAGATGTATAATCATTAAGCAGTGACTTCCTGTTACTACCCTGCCTCCAGCCCCTGGCAGCCAGTAATCTGCTTTCTATCTCTGTGGTTTTAAGTAGTCCTGATATTTCATATACATGGAACCATACAATATGTGCTCTTCTGTGCCTCACTTCTTTTACATAGTATCCTATTTTCAAGGTTCACCCACCATTATACTTCTAACTGTATTGGTTGAACACAGAATCTGAGATCTTGAAATTATGGATGCTTACCCAGTAAAGTCTTTGTAAATACAGTGACTGCCCAAAAAAATGTATACACACTTCAGGAAAAGAAAAACTTGTATAAATATTTTAATACTAAATTTTTTGAGACATTATGAGACTAATACAAGTTACCTTTGGCCTCTACAGTTGCAAGAGGTGCTCAAAGTGGTGGCCATTAGCATCCAGACGTTTATTAGTACATCGAACTGCTGCTGGGGTAACCTTAGTCATTGAGGTTGCTGCTCATGCATTTTCAATTTCTTCTCTAAGGGCCAGCAGAAGTATAGTGGGTTTTCTGTGATACACGACCTCCTCTAGGGCCCCCCATATGAGGGTAACACTATCTGCTGAAAAAATGTGCTATTTTTCTTTTCCTGAAGGGTATATACTTTTTTTTTTGGCAGACTCTGTATTCTAAAATCAAAGAACTCTAAGACCCAAAACACATCAGGTCCCCAGGCATTTTGCATAACGGATACTTAACCTGTACTTCATCCTTTTTATCATTGAATACTACGCCATTGTTGTATAGGTATATACCACATTTCATTACTACTTTTTGCCTATTGTGAATAGTGCTCTTTGAACATTCATGTACAAGTAAGTGTTTGAATATCTGTTTCTGTTTCTTTGGATATGTACCTAGGAATGGAATTTCTGGGTCACATAGACTGTCTGCATTCACCTTTTTGAAACACCACCAAATTTTTCCACTTCGGCTGTGCCATTTTACATTCCCAGCAACAATGCATTAAGGTTTTTCTGAGCATCTTCTAATTACATATTTTATATTCAAGTCTATGATCCCTTTGAGGTAATTGTTGTGTAAGATGTGAGGTTTAGGTCAGGGTCACTTTTTGGGCCTATATATATCCAATTACCTCAGTGAAAATGTTGTTTCTAAAATAATACCATTTAAAAGCATTCTGTAAAGATCTGGGTATTGTACCTCATTTTATAGAGTTGTATTTGTTCCTCTCTGTTTTTCTTTACATGGTCAAGTTTCGAATAGAAATAAAGCTGTTGCATGATTCTGTTATAAGTGTATTCTTTAAGGACCAGGTGTCGCTGCTAGTTTGTGCACCCACCTCCCCCATGCCTCCTGCACTTGGCCCATTAAGCTAAGGGCTGAACTTTAAACCATCTTGTTACTGAGAAGGCTCTGAAACATTACTGAGCGTCTTTTCTAGGCTTTTTATCCCAACATCAAAGCAGTGGTTTTTGCCTCAAATGCTCTCATTTGAGACAAATTGTCTCCATAAATATATTGAGATTTGTGTCCTAGGGTGTTAGTTTTTCTTCATTTGTGTCAAAATACTGGAGGTAAACAACATAAAAAGGAGGAACTGTCTGTCTTGGCTGTTTCAAAGGCTTCCGAGTCGGCTGGCTGTGTTGGCCCTGAGCCTGCGGTGAAGCAGCCCATCATGGTGGAACAAACCTGCTCACCTCCTGGCAGCCAGGAAGCGAAAAGAGGGAGCGAGCAGGTGCAGAGGTCCCAATATCTCCTTCAAGGGCATACTCCTGTTGACCTGACTTCCTTCCATTAGGCTGCACCTTCTAAAGGTTCCACCACCTTAATTTAGCCAGGTGTGGTGGTGCCTGCCTGCAATCCCAGCACTCAGGAGGCTGAGGCAGGAGAATTGTGACTTTCAGGCCATCAGGTACTAGACCCCTGACTCAGAAAACCAAAAAAAAAAAAAAAAAAAAAAAAAAAAAAAAAAAAAAAAAAAAAAAAAAAAAAAAAAAAAAAAAAAAAAAAAAGAAAAGAAAAATTCAAACCATTAACACCTGTACCCAATACACATAAAAACTATTAAATTAGAACCGATATTGAAAATTCTTACTGGAATTAGAACCACTACTCTAATGGTGCTAGTGTGGAATAGTACTAGAGTTTCAGTTTCAGTTGTATCACTTAATGGTGTGTGACTTAGACAAATAATTTAAACTTTATATTTTTAATGTAAAAATACAGCTTATTAAATATCTATTTTTCAATAGCAATTACAGTGAATGTGCTATTGAAATAGTCAAGCATTAAGTTTCAACAGAGTTAACCCAAATCACCAGAAGTCATTTAATTAAAGAATTAGGCATTTGTAACATTGCAGAGGCCTGGAGTAGTGAGGTTTGGGCCTCCCTCACCCAACTAAGCAGTCACCCCGAATTTGGAAACTGCTCCTGCTGGGAATACCCAGGTATGACTGTAGGTGATGCTGCCAACATAAAGGTCTGCTAGAGTGCGCCTCCCATACTCCCTTCCAAATCTTGTGTATATTCCTCACTGATCTTCTCTACAGCCTGATCACAAGGGTGTGTGTGTTTGTGTGTGTGTGTGTGTCTGTAGGAAACTTGTGTTTATGCTGGCCATGAGCAGAACAGGAAAAGGGTAAGAGAGCCAGTAGCATAGTCGTCGTCTGGAAGTGCTCTTAGTGATGTCGAAGTATGTCAAATTGATTTAGTAGCAGCACAGAATGAGTAACTTATATACAGGAAATTTTTTTGTTGGCTATCTGGCTTTCCTCACAACAGCCCTCCCTGTGTTCTCCAGGGTATTCTTTTATCTTGCTTTTTCCTCTTTTACTTGGCCCAGGCTGGCTCAGCAGAGCCAGTTTCTCTTTCACTCTTCACTTTTACTTTTTCAAATATTGCCACTGTTTAAAAAAAAAATTCATTTTCTATACATAATTTATTTTAAATAATGCAGGATATTTTCTAGAAGGCTTCCCTTAACTGAGTTTAACAAAGGATATTTATCGAGATGAACCCAGACTACTTTTGGTAGTATCTTCATTGATTTTCTAATTGGAAAATCCATGGGTTTGAATTGTTTTTCTTGAGTTTAGAAATTGCTTAACTGATGAGTACTTCCAGCCCAGCAATCTAGCATGTAATCTCAGCTGGGTACAGTGTTGTTTCTACCTACACGCCTGTGCTTTGTGAAGGGTTTCAGGGAAGCCGCTGTGACAGGAGTGTGTCCTCAAGGCTGCTTGGGCTTGGCTGAGTCCTTGTCACTCACCTGTGATTTGAGGCTCCCTTCACAGTACGTATTGTGTTGTATCTGTGCTCTCCACTACGCCAAGAGATCTGAGGGAGCACAGGGCTTGTTCTGACTTACTCTGTCCCTCATGCCCAGCTCATACCTGCGAGGTGTTGCTCAGTAAATGTTTGTTCTGTGACTGAACATTGTAAGGTCAACGCTGACTACTCATTTCCCGGTGACTGAACTGGGAGGAGGAAGCAGAAGGTAGGCATTGTTTGCAGAGAGAACGCCTTGTTCTTTCATAGATCCTGGAAGTCAAATAATTCAACACGTAGCAAATGTCCATTCAAAGATTTTTGAATGAACAAATAAAAGGATAAACCCCCTGTTTTGACCCCAGTCCTAGAATATTTAAAGTACTTAAAATATTTTTAGAAAATAGACCTTCATATTGCCTAGAACTAGAGTCTGAATAATGATTCCTTTTCTGTCCCTTTTCTTCATTATGAAACATCAGGGAGTTAGGTTACTGTCCTTTAGATCTTGCTACCAAAATTTCTAACTATAGTCAGAGCTGCTCCCCTGGAATTTGGCTTAAGAGTGAAGGGAAGCTACAACTTTGGCCTGAGTTCCTGTCTTCTGTCATTCTGTCCCGTCTGCTTTCGGTCTCTAATATCCCTCATTTGACAACTTTTCCTTTACTCTGTACTAGTGTGTTCTAGTCTCGGGAGCTTAGTTGTCCTGTCTCTAGCTGTAAGGACACAGAGGTCCTTGGCCCTGGAGTAAGAGGTTTCTCTGTAGGAGGTTGGATCCCATTCCTTTTCTCCTACCCACAGACCGCTGTGTCACAGGTTGTCTTGATTTAGTCCAAGGCTGAGGGGTGAAGCTCTCTTGGTTGTAGTCTGAAGCCCCTTTTCTGTCTTGGAGTTTGATAACACTTCTGGTATCTGGCCCAGACTTCCGATACTTGCATAGTAAAACAAAAAATACTATTCTTTGTTGCTAATAAAGATTTGTCTGTGAGGAAATGGTTCTCAAGTATTTGAGTTAATACAATACTTTGAACATTAATGTGTGGTGAAATGAGGTCACCAATACTGTGGTTTCACTTGAAGAGTTAGTACAGTTACTCCATTTGATATGAGTTGAAACATAGTTAGGGACTATTTTGTTTTTTCTTTTGGAAAATAAGTGCATAGTGATGATTACTGAAGTATTAATTAGAATACAGATGTCTTCTCTGTCCTTACTTTCATTAAACCAGTATTCTTGTTGGAAGACAAGTTATCAAAAAGGACAAATGAATGATTTAAGTGAAAATTTTCCAATTATGATTGACACATTATTTGTGGATATTTCCTAGCATAAGGAAAGGTAATTTTAGAACTAATTGTGAGAGAGATGATACGAATTAGAGTTTTATGTAGGATCTCTTTTACCAGTAACTTTTTTTTTTTTTTTTTTTGAGACAAGGTCTTGCCATGTAGCCCTGGCTGGTCTTAAACTCACTGTGTAGTCAAGACTGGCCTCAAATTTATGACAATCTTCCTACCTCAGCCTCCAGAGTGCTGGGATTATAGGTGTGTACCACCGTGCCCAACAACTATTTTTTAAAAAGCCAAGTATGTTGGCGCATGCCTGTAATCTCAGCACTCTGGGAAGCTGAGACTGAAGAGTTGCAATTTTGAGCCCAGCCTGGGGAATTTAGGGACTTAGTAAGACCCTGTCTCGAGATAAAGTTTTCAAAAGGGCTGGCTGGTTGCATCTCCATTACTGCCCCCCAGTCTTTTACAGAATGAAGCTTAAATTCTTTATATGTTTCTGATTATTTAACTAACACATTAGTTTAGATTGGAACCAAGCCCAGATCTGAGTGCCAGAAGCTTAGTAGTATGCTGACTATAGTAACCTGTAGTTCCATTTTATTTGATTTATACTTCACTTTCACAGTTGAAAGGAGATCACATGTGGTCTGGTCATGTGTGTTCTGAGTGGGCGGGTTACATGGCACTGAGCACAGGCATTCATTTCGGCTCCACTGTGACTTGATTTTTTACAGACTTAAATTTTAGTTTGATCTCGGAAGAAAGGAGGACTAAGTCTGTGGTCATGGAAATTCATTTTTAGAATGTATTTTTTTTCTTTTATTTCTTTTGTGTTTAGAGACTATCTTTTTTTAAACTCCTACCCAAAAGGAAAAAACTCAAGGTGGATGGCTTCCTATAACCTACCCTTTAATGTTTATTAATTTTAGAAGTATTTTTCTTGTTTGAAAATGGAATTATAATGGATTTTATGGCCTTTCTCCTTACTATATTATGGTGGAGGTGGACGAGAAGTCTTTTTAAGATTATTAGGAAGAGAAACCATTTAATGATGGACTTATACAACTAGGTTTTATTTTTATGAGGCCAACTTTATTAAATTAAATTCATTAATTCTACATTCATATAACCATTTTTGAAATCATGTACTAGGTCAACCATCATAGTTAATTAAATTTTACCTTATTAGTGAGTTGTGTTAAAATAAAGACTTGATACCTCTCCACCTGTTTTCCTGACATGTCAGCTAATAAAATACAACTACTCATTCTCAGGTGCTCTTGCCATTTGAGAAGGGGAGTTGTAAAATTTGTTTTTAAAGTAATTCAGTTAAATTTATACTATTTCACCATTTGTTGGCAGGACTTTGTGTCATTATATCAGGATTTTGAAAACTTCTATACAAGGAACCTGTACATGAGGATAAGAGACAACTGGAATCGACCGATCTGTAGTGTGCCTGGAGCCAAAGTGGACATCATGGAGAGACAATCTCACGATTATAACTGGTCATTCAAGTGAGTGGTGGCTGGGAAATTACTTCTTGACAACAAAAGGATTTCTTCATTTGAGAAAATATTACAAGTTGAATATTCTCACAAAACAGGAATTGCAGCTGAGGATACAGGACAATATGATTGGCTTCTTTGTGGATTGTTCACTGATACTGGATTTTGTTGTTGATGATGCTGGGGATTCAGCCCAGGGCATTATACATGCCAGGCCTGTGCTCTACTGCAGAGGTGTACCCCCAGCACGCATTAAGATTTTTTTTCCCGGTCCTGGGGATTGAACCCAGGGCCTTTGCATTGAGATATGTCCCCAGCTTTTTTTTTTTTTTTTTTTTTTTTTTTTTTTTTTTTTTTTTGAGGCAAGTTTTCACTAAATGTCCCAGGCTGCTGGGGTCAAATTTATTATCCTCCAATCTCAGCCTCCCAGAGTGCTGGGGTTGCAGGCATGTGCCACCTCAAGATTTCTAAAATACATTTTTCTATTACATTTGATTCTGTATTAGATTGTAGTTGAGAAAAAATTTGACTTACTAGTAAGAAAGACCATTATGCCACTTACCAAAATTGAGTACAGTATCTGAATTTGTTTCTAGATATTTTTATTTTTCTAAAGATTTAAGAATGAAGTGTTTTTACTTGGATTGAACAGCTTTAAAATTGTATATTCTTAACATTTTATTGTTAGATTGCTCAAGTATTGCATGATTGTTTTACTGTTGAGAAAAAAATGGATAAACTCAAAGTCCTCCATGACAACTGATCCCTGTCCTTCTGTAAATCAGCTACCCCACAAATCCTCCTTTACTCTCTGGAGGTGACCCTTATTATCACTTTATTTTCTGTTATTCCTCCAAATGTTTTTTGTGGGGTATGTGTAGCGTGTATCTATGGGTTGCACACAGGTACTTACCTATACAAAAATGGGATCATACTATATAAATTATTTTACAATTTGCTTTTTTAATTTGCTAACATATTGATAATATCCTTCACTTGTATATTCATAGCAAGTTCATTATTTGAAGTGGCTGCATAATATTCTACAGTGTGGATATGCCAGGTGTAGCAGCTTGGGCTAAGTCATCCTGAGTTAGTAGCCCCCACGTCCCAGGGAGTTAAAGCAATGACAGTCTATCTCTTTTCCATACTTCCTGTCCACCTAGATTGCTGAAGCCTCTGAACCATGTTGCCCTTACTTAGAGCCCCAGGTGACTGAGCTTTCACCATATGAAATGTCAGTAGTCACTGTGCCTACAAAAGGGACATGGCAAATTGTGAAGTGGCTCCTAAAGGATCCTCATCTGTGTATGTACATGTGGGAACTGCTGAGTCAGAGAGGACTGTATATATATCTTTTTTTTTTTTCAATAGGATTGAACTTCATCAGGGTCTTTTCTTTTTTTGTCTTTGTTTTTATTTTGAAACAATCTTGCTAAGGCAGTAAGTTGCCTGTGGCTGGGCTCAAACTTGTGATCTTCCTGCCTCGGCCTCCCAGAATGCTGGTATGACAGGCATGTACCACATCCACCTAGTATGTATATCTTTCAGTAATCAAGAACTGCTGGGCATGGTGGTGCATGCCTGTAATCCCAACACTTGGGAGGCTGAGACAGGAGGATTGCTTTGTGTTGCAGGCCAGCCTGTGCTACGTAGCAAGACTATGTATCAAAAAACAAGCAAACAAAAAATCAAGAACTGCTAAATTGCCCTCCAAAAAAAGGTACTGATGGCTTTTCTTACCTAGTTTGTGAGACTTTCTTCACCAAAGCTGGGTATCATCAACTTTAAAGTAGTCCTCACTATTGATAAGTGTAATTGATATTTTTATTGTACTTTCCATTTCCCTAGTTGGTAGCAAGTTTGAGCTTCTTTTTGTGCAGATCGTGTTCTCTCTTTCTGTACATGGTTATTTTGTGCTGTCAGTGTACATATTATCACACCTAAGGATTGGATTTGCTCATGAGTTTAAGTTTTATGGTATTGAAACACAGGTATACAGGGAATATAATTAAAGGTGTTATAAACATGGGTTCCTACAACTATCTTGGACTCGCACGGAACACTGGCCCATGTCAAGAGGCAGTCGCCAGAGTCCTAGAGGAGTATGGAGCTGGAGTATGCAGCACTCGGCAGGAAATTGGTAAGTGTAAGCTGAGTTTGGGCAGCTGCTGCTTTTGACCTTTTTAGGAGGAGGGATTTGAGACTGCGTCTCCGTCTCCCTGTGTAGTTAAGCTGGCCTCACATTTGCAGTGATCTTGCTGCCTCAGCCTCGTAGGGCTGGAATTACAGGCATGTACCACCATGCTCTGCTGCTTTTGACTTTTTAACTTTGGAGTAACGAATACTCAATCAGAGCTAGAGTATAAAACATACAAGTACTTTGCCGTATACTGTAGATCAGGTAAAAAGTGCTTTTTTTTCTGAAGTGATTATTTTAATGTTTGCAACATATTTTGAGATATGTTTTCCAATATGTCACACATATGGAATGTCCTTGGAAAAGTTCTGTATTATTTGTTTCATTCATAACTTTAGTGTTGATTTTATTAGCTTTTGCAAATGATAATGGTTAGAGGTACATGGCTATTATTAATTCTTTTATACTGGTAAGTTTGGGCTAATAATAATTTCTGCCTTATAGATGTATCCAAGAATTTAATAAGCTAAATCATGGAAAGCATTCAGAATATAGTAGACATTCAGTAAATGTAAACCCTTTATTGTTACAAGACTATAAAATATTAAGCATTATAGTTTTATATAAAGAGACTTTATTTTAGTTCAAAGAAGGATTTGAATTCTTCTGTTTTGTTCCAGAGAATTGATAAGTATGGAAGTTACAAGGCAACTTGGGGTTAGGGATTTAGTTCCCTAAGTCTGGACATTTATTACTGTGAATCAGCCCAAAACGTAGTAGATTAAATCGACAGTTCACTCATTACTAGTTCTTATTGGTGTAGGGATTGCCCGGTGCCATCGGGTGGTTCTTACAGCGCCTCACACAGTGGCAGCCAGTGTGGCTATGTGTCTAGAGTCCTGTGATGGTTTCCTCATTCACATGTCTTACCTGACTGGGGTGGCTGGAGCTCCGTGTTGCCTTCCTGTGTTACTAGCTTTGGCTCCTTCATGGCATGGAAGGCTCAGAAAATCATTTATTTTCGTGGCGGTAGGCTTTCGCTAGAGTAAGAGTTACAGGATACTCGCCCGAAAGCTGGAAAGCCTTTTGTGCTCCTGCCTTCAGGTCCAAAATGTGTGTCTTTTATTGGTCAAAGCGAGTCACTAAGGACAGCCCAGAGTCAAGGGTTGTGGAGATTAAACTCAAACAGATTTGCATCCAGTTCAATCCACCATAACTACTTGGTCAACTGAGTAAATGTAAAACAGAATGAAGACTTGTGCAACTTTTCATATTTTCTAGTTTATTATTTAAATTGGGCTTTTCAAATCATTTGCATAAGTTATAGGTCTTCAGGATGTCTAGTGGCTATTGCTAGTGAAATTTCTTAGTTTAGTTATTCATGCTATAGCAACTGAGCGTTCTCTGGAAGAACTGCTGTGTTTCCTGGTCCACAGCAATTGCGCTCAAACCTTCTGATAGCCAGAATTTCAAAAACACATTTCTCCTCTCTACTCCTAGGAAAGCACTGGACAGTAAGCTCTACTAGTAGGTGGGAGTTTATGGAAGTTTTTGTTAGAGAAGTCTAAGTTTTTAAGAGTTGGGGTGTGAATAAGAAATGGGGTAGTCTTTTGCAATCTAAAACATGATTTGAAGATTTGTACATAAAGGTTTTTAATTCCTCTGATCTCATACCAATTAAATGGTAGGAATCTTAATTGAATCTTTGCCCCATCTAATTCTTAATCTGTTAGGCAACTTCTAGGCAGAAGAGCCTTGAAAACATGAAAACTCTCTTCTTTTTTAATGTAGTCTGCTTGGTACTGTTAGATATTTCTTTAATGTTGCTCCATCCTACCTCCTGCATCTGTTTGGACTGGTGGCTCTCCAGGTCTCCTATACAGTTGAATTCTGCTACTTCTTTGAAGGAGGAGGGGAAGGGATAAATTTAGGAATTTCCTTTCCTTCTCTCTGATTTGGTTTCCTTACTTCCTGTAACCCTAGAAACTTTTAAGACCTTCTCTTTCCCTTGAATACATCAATAAATTGCATTTGTGTCTCGGTCTGAATCTTTTTCTTCCTCTAATTGTGCTGTGTTTCTTTTTGGATGCTTAGAAATTGAAAAATGTCCTCTGATTCTATGATACTTCCTTAAACATTTTCTCAGTTCTCACTTTCAGAAACACCTCTGTGTAACTCCCTGGTATTTATCCTTTAGCTGTCTTTTCTTTCTGCCTTCTCTTTCTTAACATTTTTCTTTTTGTTTCTGAGAAATTTAGCATACAAATCCTGTTTATGTAAACTTTCCTTTAATCTCTGTTTTCAGCCTGGCACTGTTATCTACACTTTTCTGTCTGGTGTCTCTGAGATGAGAATAATGTATTTTACTTGAGGGGCTGGGAGAAGGCAAAATTACTTGCCTGTTTGGGTTACCTTTTATTTTTCTTTTAACAGCTTTTTTGAGATATAATTCATATGTCATATAGTTTGCCCATTTAAAGTGTACACTTCACTCTTTTTTAGTTCATTCACAGAGTTTTGCAACCATCACCACAATCTAATGTTAGAACAGTTTCATTCCCCCAAAAGAAACAGCATACCCAGTAGAGTTTATACTCTACACCTTCTCCTCCAAGTCCTGCCAACAGGTAGTCTATTTCCTGTCTCTGTGAACTTTGCTACTGTGAACATTTCATATAAATGGAGTCATAAATATTGTGGTTTTTGTGTTTTTCATTTAACATAATGTTTGTAAGATTGACCCATGTTATGACATGCATTAGTACTTCATAGCATGCCTCAGTATTCCATTTCCAATTTATGACCGAATAGTTATTAGTTATAAGTATACTACATCTTGTTTATCCGTTTATCTCTAGACATTAGGGTCGTTTCCACTTTTTGTCTGTAGTGAACAATGCTGCTATGAACATAGGTGTACAAGTTCTTGAATGATGTATGTTTTTGTTTCTTTTGGGTATATACTAAGGAGTGGAACTTCTAGGTCCTTTGGTAATTATACAGTTAGCTTTTTTGAGGAATTGTTAAGATATTCTCAAAAGTAGCTGCACGTTTTACAATCCCACCAGCAATGAGAGTTTTTGTGGGGTTTTCCTATCATCTTTCATACATTAATTTTGCTTGTGGCCCTTGCTCATTTTCCTCCTTGCTTACTTTGATTCCTGTTGCTTCCGGCTTTTAAGCCTCAAGTCATTTCCCATCCGTAATTAGTTTGCTGTGGGTACTGTTGCAAGGTACAAGTACATACAGCAAGAAATTGGGTGACTTAAGACAGTGCTTTATAATCTTGTAATTCTGTCGACTAGAAGTGTGGGGCCAAGGTATCAGCAGGGCCCTGCTCTCTGAGCCAGCCCTAGAGGAGAGTCCTTCCTTGCTTCTGGTGTTTACCAGCAGTCCTTGGCTCGTGATCATGTAGCTATCTTCCTACATGTTAAAATATTATCTTCTTTTGTGCCTCCGCATGTTCATTTCTGTGGCCAAATTTCCATTTCTTATAAGAACGTTGGCACCACCCTGTGGCCTTACTTTAGCTAGATTAGCTCTGTAAAGACCCTATTTCCAAAGGTCGTTTTGTGAGATACAGGGACTAGGACTTCAAAATACCCATTTTTGGTGTGTTTTATTTTGTTTTGGTACTGAGGATGAGGATTCGGTACCAGGGTCTCATTCCTGCTAGGCAAGCACTGCACCCCTGAGCTGCACTCCCAGACCCTCAAATTATCTTTTTGGTGGAACCCAATTCAACCCATCCTTCTTTTAATTGTGTTGAGGTTTGCAGACATCTACTAACACAAAATAGAGTTGTGTTTTTATTTCATGTTCTTCCAGTATTTTAATCTCCCATCTTTAAAACTAAGTTTCTGGCTGACACTTCAGAAATCCCAGGGTGTGTGATTTAATGATGAGTTAAAGAGTGTTGTATCTTGACAACAGGTAGTAAGCACACCTTATATGTTTATGACATTTCGCATTCTATAAAGTGCTTGAACATAGGATCTTATTCAATCCTCACAATAGTGTCATGGAGTAGAGAAGGAACAGTATTAGCGGTATTCTTATTTGGCAAATAAGAAAGAGGCCCAGAGAAATGATAAGTGACTCAGGTAAGCCTTAAAGACACGTACTGCTAGGGCCGGGGATTTAGCTCAGTGGTTAGAGTGTTTGCCTCGCAAGCATGAGGCCCTGAGTTCGATTTCCGGTACCAAAAAAAAAAAAAAAAAGACGTACTGCTATCAAGTTTAGCAATCTTCTTTATCCTCCAGAGGTCTTCTTTTCATATGTTCTGCTTCTACTGCAGGCCAATTATGTAGTTTTACATGGCAGGGGACTTGGAAGTGTAAAAACAAAATTTGCTGGGCCTTTAAAGGGCTAGAGTTGGAACTGGCATATACAGACATGAAATTGTTGGCAGCCCCTCTTTTACCACAGGTGGTAGACCTGAATTTATTCAACTGTTGTGTTCTTTATAAGGTATCATGCTCCATAATACTGAAGTTTTCATAGAACTTAGTCAGAAAGGTCATAATACATAGGTTGGTTTCTTTTTTATAAAATGTTAATTCTTAAATTCAGAATTTCATTATATTGACTTTGTTAACTTCTTCACACAGGAAACCTGGACAAGCACGAAGAGCTAGAGAAGCTTGTAGCAAGGTTCTTGGGAGTAGAAGCTGCTATGGCGTATGGCATGGGATTTGCAACAAATTCAATGAACATTCCTGCTCTTGTTGGCAAAGTAAGACACTTTGTCATTTGTGAAAATTTCCTGTTACATTTCTTCTCCTCCTCCTCCTTCTCTTCTTCCTCCTCTTCTTCTGCCCCGTCTTCTTCTTCTTCCTCCTTCCCCTTCTTCATTTAGAATGAGCCACAAGCTAGTTTTAACTTTAAACTAAGCATAGTTTACCCAAAGAGATTTCTATCACAGGTTTTTGGACAAGTATATACCATGGAACCCTGTTAACAGTTGGGGCTTTCTTGCTAGAATCCATGATCCTCCCTCCTTGATTAGATGACTCTTGCTTTCTTCATTTCATACACAGTTTCGAAGGGATACTGATAAAAATTCCTAAAACACTAAAATTATGAAAGTTTTGTTCAGAAAGTTATTGAGTGGGTGGTTTTTCTTACACAGAAAAATAAGAAAATGCAGTTATCTTAATGTAGTCAAATTATATGTAAATATATACTCTGTAAATTTGTATATTAATCTATAAGATTTCAGAGCAAGGAATATTTCTGAAGATAAAGAAGAATATTGTATAAGGATAAAGGAGGTAATTCACCAAGATGTATAGCCACCTAACAACAGAGTTTCAAAGTAGAAATTGATAAAACTTAAGTAAGCAAATGCAGAATTTGAGATATCACCACCCCTGTTTCAAGTGATAGAACCTAACAGAAAATCATTATAGTTATAGATATGGGAAACAGAAAAAACTGCTAAGCAACTGACCTAACATTTGTGAAATATTTCACCCAACAACAGCAAAATATTTACCAAAGCAGACTACTTAAGACTATTAAAACAAGTTTTAATGAATTTTAAAAGTGTTGAGGTTATTCAGAATGTGTTCCCTGACCACAGTGAAATTAAATTAGAAATCAGTAACACAAAGCTTTAATTTAAAATCATACGTTTCTATCTATGGGGCAAAGATGAAAAAACCAAGGGAATATAAAAAATATTATTAAATGCATGCAAATGTAGTATCACAATTTGTAGGATAAAGCTAATGCAAGGCTCAGATGAAAATGTTTAGCATTAAATGCTTATGTTAGGAAAAAAGAGAAGTTTTTAACTTTACCTCAAGAAAATAAAATAGAGCAAACTAAACCCCAACTAAGTGGAAGGAAGTATGTAAAAAAGATAAATGTGGGCTGGGGATTTAGCTCAGTGATTAGAGTGCTTGCCTTGTAAGCACAAGGGCCTGAGTTCGATCCCTGGCGCCACCAAAAAAAAAAAAAAAAGATAAATGTAGGGCTAGGGATTTAGCTCAGTGGTTAGAGTGCTTGTCCTATAAGTACAAGGCCCTAAGTTTGATCCCCAGCACCAAAAAAAAAAAAAAAGATAAATGTAGAATTAGTGAATTAGATAATACGGGAAATTAGTCAGACTAATTCTTTTGAGAAAAAGAATAAAATTTATAAATCTGTAGCCAGACTGATCAGAATAAAAAGAAAAAAGCATATATCAGTAGCAGGAGGGGGGAGAGAAGGAACGGACATCACGATATAGCCTACAGACAAGTAAAGGTATTTAATGGGAATATTAAGAGTAACATTATACCAATAAATACAATTTGTATAAAATTGATAAATTCCTTGAAAGATGTATGTGGTTCTTTAACTTTCACTATATTACATTGCAGTCCTGCATTTTGGCAGTATAAGTCCAAAATTCTTATTTGCAATTTTTTGGGATTTTTCACACTAGAAGATTAAATGATCTTATCTTAATTTTGCTTGTATATTCATAAAGTCTAATAAATCTTTATCTAGAATTAGATTTCTTCTATAAAAATAAAGAAGGTACTACTTTGAAGGTTTCCCTTCCAAATCAACTGAAATACTATTAAATATTAATCTATTAAGGGCAGTGACTGATCTAGTTTTAATAATTCTTTGAATCTAATACTGAATTCCTCTGTGAGGTGGTGGATTGTTCAGTTTAAAGGCACAGAGGGCAGTATAGTAATAAGGCTGCCTATTACAGAGGCAAGAACTTTGTTTCGAGTCCCTATATTGTGACCGTGCTTGTGACCTTGGGCAAGAGTTTTTAACTCATGCCTGAGAGTTTCTTCATAAAAAAAGTGGAGATTATAATTACCTATTTCATACTATTACTTTGACTTTCTTGCATCCTAAGATGCCCCAGGCTCATCTTGTATTTTCCCTATAACAGCTTTGGAACCAACCAGCTCTTCAAGGAACTCTAGGATTTTTATTTATTGGAGAATGTTATTTAGAAACCAAGGTCTAGGAACCAGGTGTATTTATTGCTACAGGTTTTCATTGCTTCTCAAGGCTCAATGGATAGATCTAGAAAATGTATGTATGTATGTATGTATACTAAGTCATGCATATACACACATCTATGTGTGTAAGTATATATATTATATATATGAATTTTTAAAATCAGGACTTCACATTGGTACCTCCAACTCTATTTTTTTTTAATCTATATATTTTTAGCTAGGTAGTTTTTTGGTTTTTTTTTTTGTTTTTTTTTGGTTCTGGGGATCGAACTCAGGTCCTTGTGCTTGCAAGGCAAGCACTTTAACCACTGAGCTAAATCCCCAGCCCGCTAGGTAGTTTTTAATAATAAAAACTATACACAGTAAAAATTTCAGACAGATTTATTTACTTTAATAAATAAGTATAGATGGATAGATCAACCAACCGACCACTAACCTGTACGTCTTCTTTCTTTTTATTCTCGTGGGAGTATGTTATATGCCTTTCACACTTTTTTGTTTTTGTATTTTCATGTAATTTGGTATTTTGAGGCCATATTTGATGGTGAAATCTTGTTCCTGAGTTCACATGTTACAGACTGAAGGGCTCCATGAGAGATGGAAGAGTAAGAATTGGAGAAGAAATAAAAAATCAGGAACCCAAGCGTTTTCTTGTTGCCATAGCAGAAATCCATGTTTATATGTTAAAGCTTGTTTGGAGATTTACGTACAAAGCTGAGGCTTAACACACATACGAAGTTTATGCGTAGGATCCTTCCTGGACCCTGAGTATTATTAGTGAGGGAGAAAAAGCACCATTTCTACAGGCATTACCCTGCAACTTCCATTGCCCACAAATAATCAGTACATCATTACAAAACTCAAACACGATTCTCTCAAATCGAAGAAGCGAAAGTCTTTTAAAGAATTTGAAAGAATTATCTGTTATATCGGATTTTAAGTATAAATAAGACCCTTTTGTTGCATATCTGAATATTTACATCAGTCACAGGACCGTGGATATTAAGTAGGCTAGGAGTTTGCATTTCCTTCTAAGGTGTCTTTGTAAAAAAAAAAAAAGCATTATATACACTTTTCTTAAAATCAGTCACTTTGCTGTTGTGCCAGATTTCTCTAATAAAGTATGGTTATATTGTAATTCGTGTAGCTAATCCTTTCCCTTCCACCATCTGCCTTCTGTACTTGTGGTTTTGCAGGGTTGCCTTATTCTTAGTGATGAGCTGAACCACGCGTCACTGGTTCTAGGAGCCAGACTGTCAGGAGCAACTATTCGAGTCTTCAAACACAACAGTGAGTTTGTCATAAAATTCACCACTGGCCTTAGTGGTTAATAGTCTTTTGGTCACTGGTTCTATTACATTAGTTACATTAATAATTGAAAATACAAATGGGGCTGAAGTAGAAAATTTAAAATGTGCTTCTGAGGGGAACAAGGGAGTGGAGAGGGGGAAGAAAGAGAGGGACAAGAAAGAAAGAATAGAAAGAAAAAATGGAAGCAAAGCTTTTGTAAATAAGGAGGGGAAGAGGGGTTGAAGAGAGGAGAGGAGAATGGGAAAAAAAGTAGAAGCAAGATATATCATGTACAGGTACAAATTCCCTCTGATGAATGTTGTCGTGTTTACCTAAAATGTACCACCAAAATTAAAAAACAATTTAAGATCTAATAATACATAAAATATTCTTCTGGTCCAGTCTTTTAAAAGTTAGTCTCTTCCTCACTGGAATAAACAAAGAGGTTAAAGGAAGTCTTTTATGTAAAATATACTCTCCTTTTATTTGACTTTCAGGTTTTCCATTCCATTTCCTTATTCAGATCCACTTACTAGATGCCTACAGTGTATCTTGTTGTAACAGTAGGGGAAATGAAATGAGTAAATCAGGATCCCTCCCTAATTTCAAGGATCTCTAGTTAATGAAGAGATTTAGCAGGTAAACCAGCACTTAAAGTACAACAGATAGACCCTGAAATACAGAGATGTACAGGTGCAGTTAGAGCAGAGAGAAAGGGGCACAAAGCCAAAACCTTTGCTCCCTAATTAGAAATACGTACCTTTGTGTATTATTAAAATAATAACTTACAATGAAAACCATAATTTTAGTATTTAAAGCAAACATAGGGGGCAGAATTACCAAACTCTGTATTTAATATCTTTTTTTGCCAGAATGTGTGGACATGCAGATCAAAGTCTAGAAGAATATGTACCAAAATGTTAGGTCCATACATACCTGTGGAGGGAAGGACTGATAATGGTAGTAACTTTCTTTTTTTCTTTTTTGTCTTGTCTAAAATGTTTTACAACCAGGCGTGATAGTGCATGCCTGTAATCCTAGCACTGGGGAGGCTGATGCAGGAGGATCACTGTGAGTTTGAGGACTGCCTGGGCTTATAGTGAGTTCTAGACCACCCAAGACTAAAGAGAGAGATCCTGTGTCAAAAAAAAAAAAAGTTTTAGAATGAGAATGATATAAATGGTACAGTATTTTGTTATTTTGCTTTGTACAAATGAAGCCTTGTTAAACACTGTTGTGTAACTTGTTTTTTTTTTTTAAACATTACATTTGAATGTAGATTGTCACTACATTTACCCAGTGACACTTCATCCTTTAGTGCCAGCGTGCAGTCAACATCTGGATATGCCATAAGTTAATTGGTCCTTCAGTTTGGACCACAGGTTGCTTCTAAAGTTAGCTACTAGAAGCAGCACTATACTCACACTTACGCATACTTGGTTAGTACTTAGCAGTCTCCGAATGCCAGATTAAAAGGATAAAACATTTTAATACTTCTCCAGATTACCCCTAAGCATTGTGCAAGCAACATGACGGTGACTATTCTACTCACTGGACAATATAGGCTGTTGTGTATCAGTTTAAATCTTTTTGAATCTAATAGGTAAATAATATGTTCATTTTTGTTTCTTTGATTATTAGTGTAGAACAGCTTTATATATAGTTATTGTATTTATAGGTGTTTATAAATAGGCCATTTTCAAACTGTTTCTCTTTTTTATACATTATAAAGAACCCTTTATACTGTTCTTTTTCTGTTGTACTATTTTTTACTTATTTTTTATTTTGTTTTTAATGTCTTGCTGTACAGACTCATTTAAATGTTTATATAGTAAGGAGCAAATCCCAGCACTTGGGAGACTAAGGCAGGAAGACTGCAAGTTTGAGCCTAGTCTGGGCACCTTAGCAACTTAGTTAAACTCTACCTCAAAATAAAAATAAGAAAAGGGCTGGAGGTATATGCAGTTCAGTATGAAAGCCCTGAATTCATTCCCCAGTACCACACACAGTGTGTTTGGGTGATTGGGACAAGAGGATCACAAATTCGAGGCCAGTGTGGATGACTTAGTGAGACCCTGTCCCAAAATAAAACAAAAATTGCTGAGGCTGTAGCTGAGTGCAAGGCCTTGGTTCAGTACCCAATACCACAAAAGTAAAAAATTTAAAGTAAAATGTTTGTGTTGCCACACTTACTGTCTTATGATTTTTGGATTTGACTTAATGCCTTCCTCATTCTAAGATCATAAGGTCATTCTCTTCTACTTTTTTCTGGAACTTTTGTGGAATATTTTAAATTTATGTGGAATTTGGGGGCATAACATGAAAGAGAGATTGACTGTTTTTCTTAAGTAGTTAATATGGTCGAGCGTTCTGCTATAGCTATTTCTTCTTATCTAAAACTCAAGTCAATATTTATTATTCTCCTTTCTAAATATAAACACAGGAAACTCGAACAAGTACAGCTCTTACTTATCTCCTGCTAATTGCCACATCTCACTGTCTGCAGCAGGAATAGTTAAGACATTTCTTCTGGGGGAACAGCTCCTGTCTCTGTTAGGTAGTATGCAGATTTTGTTGCAAATATCAGAATGTGCAAGGATAGCTACAAACTTTGGCTGTCTTATTCATGTTTCTGGGGTGTGTGTGTGTGTTTTATTTTGTGGTGTTTGGGCTTGTTTTTTTTTCCCCCCCAGTAATAGATTGACTCCAGGGCCTCGGCTGGTTTCAGACTTGCAGTCCCCCTGCTTCAGCCTCCCAAGTACCTCAGATTACTAGTGCACGCCACCACTCCTGGTCTATGTTATGTGTTTTTATTTCCTTTCCTTTTCTATCGAAGTCCGTGTGTGTGTGTGTGTGTGTGTGTGTGTGTGTGTGTGTCTGTGTGTGTCTGTGTGTGTCTGTGTGTGTCTGTGTGTGTGTGTGTGTTCAAGACAGATCTTGCTTTGTAGTCCAGGCTGGCCTCAAACTCCAGGGACCCTCCTGCCTTAGCCTTCCAAGTAGGACTATAGGTATGCTCTACCATGCCTGGCTCCAAAGTCCTTATATGAAAAGAGCAAAATCATGTAATTTTGTCACCTCTTCCTGTAGTGACAAGGAATAAAAAATACAAAGATATCAGGCTGAGATGTCTGTCACACCCACTAAATATACGTCACACTTAGTGTTGCATATATACTTGGGGAAATTTTTTAAGGACTTCATTTCAGAATAAACAACAATATGAAGCTGTAGTGGTGGAACAGTGATCTTCAAGGAATTTGTCTTTAATAGGAAAATTAGAATCCCCATTAATAATCCAACCAAATTGTCTCGTAGGCCTGCTAACTTAAGGATCAGCAGTCATAAGAAGCTGGTTATACATAGGCAGCTGATAAAGTCAAATGTGGAACAACCTCAACTGATTGCCAAGTTTGCAAAACACGTAGATTCATACATGTCCCAAACTGATGCATTTTTAACTCAGTGCCAAGATAAGGTTACTTCACAAAGCGTGTATTAAGTAAACCTGAAGTGAAAGGAAATAAAAGATCATGCGCTTTAAAGTTTGTTCCCTCCCTGTTTGTTTTTTAGGAGGTGTATGTGTTTGTAATGGTGTATTCACACTCTTGCTAGGTCTTCTTTATGCTTTTATATCTGAATGACACACTAATTATAGAGATATAGTCTGATTCTAAAAGCTAACTCAGAGGCAAGATACTTAGCATGAAACGTTGGTCATTTCATGAACATGCTAAGCAATGAAGCAGTCAATCACCAGTCATTTAATCAGGTCAAACATTGAGATTTCAGTTGAAGGTGGCAGAAATTGACCCATTTGCCTTTTTCTGTTCAACTCTGATTATGTTGATGTCTTTTGCTGAGACACATTTTCTGATTAAGAAATGTAGAATTTTTGAGTAAAGTTAGGAAGGAAGATGCTTTTTGACTCAATTTTTTTGTGTGTGCTGTAGATATGCAAAGCTTAGAGAAACTATTGAAAGATGCCATTGTTTATGGTCAGCCTCGGACACGAAGGCCCTGGAAGAAAATTCTAATCCTTGTGGAAGGAATATATAGGTAATCCTGCTTTACTGGTTTTATCTGTGTGTCTTGGGCTCCTGAAGTCAAAGAATTCTTAAGCTGAAGAGAATGCTAGACTAACCCCATTTGGAAACTGAGGAAACAGTGTTTATGACTTTTTAAAATACCTAGTAGCAGATTCAGTGCTGGGACAGAACAGAAACCTTTTTGTCTGTATACGTAGTGTCCAAATCCTCACTTCTCTTTGGGTCCTTTATTTTTCTACTGTTTGTAGAGTGAACTTTACACATAGGGCCAGAATATAGATTCTAATACTGTATGTCAAAACAGATTATATACCACTTAATTTTAAGAATATTTTTCTTTGGTTAACTTTTGCAGTTCTCTTATTTATTCTTTTACTTTTTCTTTATTCTTTTGTGTAATTTTAATTGCATGCATAATGCAAAAGAAAAGTCTAATTTTGCCTATAACTACAAGCTTTAGAAGAATCTGTTGTGACCTTAACTCTGTCGTAAATAAAGATCACATGTCTTCTGGCACTTGTCTTAAAAGATCTAATTTCCTTTTCCCTAGACTGCCTAGCCATGGTTTCATCTGACTTTGTCACTTTAAAACCATTGGGTCCTCAAAAAAACAAAAAAACAAACAAAAAAAAAACCATTGGGTCCTAAACTCAAAACATAAACAGTGAAGTGGACAATTCCTAAATTTCAGAGTTTAAAAAGTTTGGCACATGTATTTTTTTAAATCCTGTTTTGCCAGCATGGAGGGGTCTATCGTTCGCCTTCCTGAAGTGATTGCCCTCAAGAAGAAATACAAGGCTTACCTGTATCTTGATGAGGCTCACAGCATTGGGGCCCTTGGCCCTACAGGCCGAGGCGTGGTGGAATACTTTGGCCTGGATCCTGACGATGTAGACGTTATGATGGGAACGTTCACAAAGAGCTTTGCTGGTTCTGGAGGATACATTGGAGGCAAGAAGGTAAATGGGCCTTGAGAATGTGTAAATAAGGTGAAGATAGTGGCTACTGGATTTGGTAACTGTTTAGCAGACGGGGACTTGAACTAAGGTATAGGGATCCTGAATTCGTGGCTTAGGGTCCCATTACCAGACTTCCCAGTTTAGCTGGCCAGGGAGTATCTCTTATAATGTCTCCTCACTGAGCCAAAGGCCAGTTCTGTTCATTGTTTTCTTGTTTGAGCTTTCTAAACAGCATTCTGGTCTCAGATACAGAATACCCTCTTTTGTGAAATAGCACACAGTGGCGTTTCCTGTGTGTTACAGTCTTCTGTTGGGTTTGAGCTGTACTAACAATTTTAAAAGGAGTGGGGTCGTCTTCGGAGCCAGTAGGAATAGAATACCAATCGCCTTACTCTTGGACTCAAGAGACATTGTAGGTGCACCTAGAAACAGAGAGAAAAAAGACTATAAGAGCTCTAGAGTACAGCAAAGCATTGCAGCTTTCAATTTTAAAATTATATACTGCAGTCTAAGGCAACTAAGAACATGAAAAGGGTGAACCATGGAAACAGGCCTAGATTCGAATGTTTCTATGCTTACTTCTTGAGACCTTGGCGACAGCATTGAACATTTCAGCTTCCTTGTCAGTAAAATACAGATGAATATGCCTAACTTGTAATATTGTAGTAAATGTTTAAAAAATAATGTGTGTCTACAACACAGATGCATTTTGAGAACATTATGTTAAGTGGAAGAAGTCAGTCATAAAAGATCACACATTGTATCCTGAGTTTGCTTTGTCTTGTGTTTGTTTTTTTTGTTTTTTTTTTTTTTATGTTATAGCCAGAATAGGCAAAGAAACAGAAAGTAGATGAGTACTTGCCAGGGGCTGAAGGGATGAGGGAAATGGAAAGCAGCTACTTAAAGGTATGAGTTTCCTTTTAGGTGATAAAAATGTTCTAACATTAGATAACAGTTTCATTGTACATCTCTGAATATGCTAAAAGGCACTGAACTGTACACTTTAAAAAGGTAAATAACAATAGTATGTGGTTCTCCATCCAGGTGTTATTTTTTAAAATTCACTACAACATTAGAAGAAGAAATAGTATATGTCAAGTATTTGTACATAACAAATAATAGGTGTCCATAAATGTTCTAAATTCCTCTGTGAAGCTCAGTTTTGGGGGTCTTAAGAGACATTCTCTGACTGAGGCTATGGCTCAGGGGTAGAGCGCTTGCCTAAGTATACCTGAGGTCCTCGGTTCATACTCCAGCACCAGAGAAGGGAGGGGCTGGGCGACATTCTCTTAATAATCTAGTGCCTTTTAGAGAAGACTTATTTTCAGTACATTTTAATCAGCTTTGATAGTTTTTTTTTTTAGATTTGATAGTTTTTTTTAACGGTAGCAAAGTTTTATTAAAGATAGGAAAAGAAGTGACAAAAGAAAAAATAAATCGAAGTTCATTAAAAAAAAAGAAAGGCTCTGCAGAGTGAGTTTGGGCCAAGGAAAAGCAGGAAAAGAAGTACACCCTCCAGTGGGAGGGCGGCCATTCCTGCAAGAGAGAACACAGTGGCCTAGATTTTTTTATTCTCAAAATTTTATCTTTTTGGTAATAGGCTGGCTCACTTTGAAAAGTTAGCCTGCTTTTTGTTATGATCTGTTGGTGTGAACCAAAAGATAGAAAAATTCTGGGAGATCATTTAATTATAATGTATTTGGGCTTTGGGGTTTTTTAGTATAACTTTTAGTGTTTTAGAAGTAGTAGGTTATTTTATAGCCTTATTTTGTGCATCTTTATTTTCGATTTGGTACATAAGCTTATTGTGTGCACATTTTATTTAAAAATTTAAGTAAAGTTAAAAAGGTACCAGAGAATATGGATACACAAATCTTTGTAAGAGACAGACAAGATTTTATTTTATTCAGTGAGATGACCTTACTGTTTTAATGAAATATCTAGTGAATATCTGCCATATTATCATTTTATAAGTCTCCATATATCCAGAGCTATTCTGATATCCATGTATTAGAGAACTATCTTCGTGTGTGTGCGTGTGTGCGCGCTGTGGTTTATTTATTTATTTATTTATTTATTTATTTATTTATTTGCGGTGCTGGGGATTGAACTCAGGGCCTTGTGCTTGCAAGGCAAGCACTCTAATCACTGAGCTATCCAGGGCCTTGCACATGTCAGCACTCACTCTACTGCTACTAAGCTACACTCCCAGTTCAAGAAAACTATTACTTAGTGGCGTAAGAGTGGGCTTTGCAGGCATAGGGTGAAAGGCAGATGCTTTCTTTAATACTGTACTTAGGAATAAATCCCTGTATGGAAAAAAAAGCAAACACCTTCTTTGATTCAGCTTTGTACATTTACTTGTAACATTAAGTGATATGTTCTCCGAATTTAGAAAGATACTTTAAGATTAGTTAAAAAAAAAAAATAACAAGCCTAAGGACTTGGCCATGTTTCTAACCCAGCTGTTGCCAGCAGTTTGCTCTGACCGTGTTGATTGACCTTTCTAGCATTTGAAAGGAAAGCACCAACATTGCCAGTGAGTTCAAGGATTGCCTCTAACTATCTGCCTTTATGAACTCCGCAGGAGCTAATAGACTATCTGCGCACACACTCGCACAGTGCAGTGTATGCCACGTCTCTGTCACCGGCTGTGGTGGAGCAGGTCATCACCTCCATGAAATGCATCATGGGGGAGGATGGCACCAGCCTTGGTAAGTCTTGGTAACCATTTCCTAGGCTCAGTGAATACTTAGCAGTTAAGTGTGGTGTTTTGGGTTTGGTTTGGTTTAGTTTTGTTTTTTGAGATAGGGTCTCACTATGTAGCTCAGCCTGGCCTCACACTCACTATCTAGCCCTGGCTGATGTCGAACTCTCAGCGATCCTCTTGCCTCCATGGGCAGTTCATTGTGTTAAATATGTCCTGAGAATTGTTCTGACTCCTTTCCTGTGCAGTTTTCTTATTTACAGGTGGTGAGGTTTTCACTCTTACATGCCTTCTTAACTTATAAGGTGTACACCCTCAGAGTCCTTGCATTTTTTTTTCCTTGTGTTACTGGGGGTTGAACCCAGGGCTCTCTACCCCTGAGCTACATTGTCAGCCCTTTATTATCATTTTTTTTTTTTAAGTTACCCAAGCAAGATACAAACTTGTGATCCTTCTGCCTCAGCCTCCCAAAGCGCTGGGATTACAGGCATGTAATCCCCAGCTTGAATTGTGTAATTTTATGCGAAGATGTAATTCACTATGTAGTAATGTTTCATTAATAGCACATTTAAGAGCTGCTGTTTCTATGAATAAGTATCCTTGGCTTAACACTTCTGTAAAGAGTTTCTAATTTAGTACAGGGATAATGAAGTTCTTCATTTTCATATGTTTAAGCCAGGGCATCTAGTTTGAACTTAGATGTGCTGGCTTAGACATATGAAAATGAAGAATAAAGTTTGATGTTCTCTTTCTGCCATTTGACTTTTACTTTGCATCACCAGAGGGCAGTGTTGACTGCAGATCAGTAATAATAGAAGGGGGCCCATTACGGCTGGGTGTGTGGGTGCGTGGGTGCGTGCGTGCATGCATGTGTGTGTGTGTGTGTGCACAAGTGTGCGCATCCTGGAGTTTTTTTGTGTTTCTTGCCAGGGCGTGCTGGGGATCGAACTCAGGGGCTTGGGCTTGCTAGGCAAGCGCTCTACCCCTGAGCTAAATCCCCAACCCCGCGTTTGCTGTTTTTAACTTTAGAAGTATTTTCATTGCCAGTATGCGACATTAATTTTACTTGTTGCTTTTTTCTTTTAATGTTTCTTTAAATCCAGTATGACTCTTACAAAAAGATTTCACATTATTAACCTTGACCTTTCTGCTTTGTGGTTATATAATACTTCACTAAATATTAATCATATCAATCAATCATAAATTGATTAGGTCTGTATCACAAAATGAGAATAAAATAGAAAACAAGAATAAAGTGGTTTATCTGAATTTGATTAAGACTTTTTCCTTAAATTAGAATTTGCCTTAATATTTTTTCCAGTTTATCATAGATACTTAATAGCTTTAGGAAAAGATTTTTGGAAACAGCAAAGTATGATCATCTTTGGTTTCATGAATTTGTTCTTCAGGAGGAAGGTATTTCATTAATGTTTCACACATAGCATTAGATCCTTATGAGTAGCTCCCCACTAACAGTAGCTACATCTCCTTCTTTTTCTGAGGCTGGTGGACAGAAATAGGCCTGGAAAGGTTAACAATGCCACTAGCCATTTGAAATTCTAGCCTGTACTTCACACGTCCCTAATCCATGTCCAGTAATGAAAATTTAGCTGTAAGGTCTGTTAATGAATCAAAGCAAACTCTCTGACCAAATCAACTAAAATTTTGTTTATATTTTCCACAGCTGTACTTAAGTGTATTTTATTTCTTAGCAAAGATGTAATTAGTAATAGCATGCATGGCACTCAGCTTAATGTTTGACATCTAGTATCCTTTCAGTATGTTTATTGAGTTAATAAATACATACATGATCCAGAAACATTAGAAAGTGGGTGGGTCCTTAAAGTACTTTATTATAACATTGCAGTACTTGTATACGTTAAGCCAGAATGGCTAAATCATGAGCAAAATAAACTAGATAGGTGTGTTGTATTTTATTTTCTGGTGTCGGGAGTTGAAACCAGGGCTTTCACGCTGAGCTACATTGTCAGCTCTTTTTTATTTTGAGCCAGGGTCTCAAACTTGCAGTCCTCCTGCCTCAGCCTCCCAGAGTGCTAGGATTACTGGCAGCTAATAGATACTTTTTTTTTTTTTTTTTGGTGGTGCCGGGGATCGAACTCAGGGCCTTGTGCTTGCAAGGCAAGCACTCTAATCACTGAGCTAAATCCCCAGCCCAATAGATACATTTTAATAGATCAGCTTTAAAGTGATGAAGAATACGGGGCATAGTGGCTCATGCCTATAATCCCAGCACTCAGGAGGCTGAGATAGGAGGATCGCTGCAAGTTTGAGGTCAGTCTGGGCTACATAGTGAGTCCAAGGCCAGCCTGAATTCCATAGCAAGGAGTCTATGGACTCAAAAAACCTAAATAAATAAAATGTCTCCAAAAACCTAAATAAATAAAAAGATGAAGAAGTATTTTCTATATAAAAAAACTGGGCTTTGTGTATTTCTTAGTTTTTTGTTTTGTTTTGGGGGGCAGTGCTGGGGATTGAACTCAGGGCCTTGCACTTGCTAGGCAAGCACTCTACCAGTGCACTAAATCCCCAACCCTTATACATCTTAGTTTTGAAAGGAACCTTTGCCCTTCAGGTGATTGTTGGTGTAGAAGAAAAAAGGGATACCTTGGGCAGATTGGGTTTAATTAAAATTAGGTTGGCTCATTTGAATTAATTCCAGGATTAAACTTATTAATCAAGTATTAAATGTTCATTGCAAGAATCCCGGGAGCTGTCAGGAGCTAATTTAGGAGACCTGAAGCACTTTTTAAAAGAAGCGTCTCCAGATTTCCCAGGCTGGTAGCAGAGCTGTTGAAAAACGGCTTGTTGGTGGAGGGTCCTCGGGAGACTTCCCAGCCTCTCCTCAGAGACTGCCAGCTTTGACCCTCCCTCTGAGCATCGTGCCTTCCAAGCCCAGGAATGTTTGGATTCTGCTTTTTTATTTATTATTCTGCTTTAAAGTTATTTGTTTAACTCACCACTAGAAATTTATCCAAATGAAAATAAGGTTTCTGGTGAACAGTCCTATTCTTAATCTCAGTGCGGTTAAGCAGTGTTTCTGAACCTGAGAGTCAAACCAGACTTCCTCCTGTTCTCTGGTCCCTGCCGAGAAGCCTGCTTCAAGAGCACTATTGAGGTATTTGCTTCAGCAGTTCTCAAACAGCTGTCCAGCATCTACTCCATGCCCTGAAGCAGGGGTTCTGTGGAAGGTGTCTTAGTCACCTTTCTCCTCACTGGGACAAAATACCCGCCACTCACAAATGAAAGGAGGAGAGTTTTACTTTGGCTCACATTTTTATTCTATAGTCAGCTGGCTCTAAGGCGGGAAGGCATAGCAGAAGAGTCTGGTGGAGGAAAGCTGCTCACATCATGGTGATCAAGAAGCAGAGGGGGAAGCAAGAAGCTGGGAGAGGTTGTATCCTTGCAGGTCACTGTACCAGTGACTTGCCTTTTCTGACCGAGGCCACCTCCTAACAGCAAGTCAGCTGCTGTGCCCCGTGGTCCAGTCCTCTACCAATAGCCCCACCTATGAGCATATGAGGCTCTTGGGGGACATCTAGATATAAACCATAATAAAAGGGGTGCAGAGTTGAACAGTACCAGATTGTTTGAAAAAACTTATGTCTACTGGTAGAGGCAAGATTGCTAGAAAGAACTAGTCTCTGTGTCACAGAAGAAGTCTTTCTGTGTTCACTTCCCTCTTTTCTCAATTTCCTCCTCCTTTGTCCCTGACAACCTCTTCCCTCACCCATCCCAGGATACCTTAAACTTCCTCAAAGTCAGCTAACTATCTGAAGCAAACTGTGATGTTACGCTCTTCATCAGACTTTTCTATGTAGGTAAAAATTTTCTGTGGGTACTATCACACTAGTAAACTACCAACAATCAAAAGAAAAACATTCTTGTAAGTTAGCTTCTTCATTATCTGTGGCAGCACAAAGGGCCTTTCAACCAATGGCTTATGCCTTTTGAAATAGCAAGCAGTAAGACCACTTTACAGGTGGAAATATTTGAGCTTGTGCGGGACAAGTTTTCTCAGTATCTTTTACCCAAGTAGGATGTGGCTTTCCATTTGCTTCTACTTCTGAGGTTGCATTAGCGATACTTAATGTTTATTAAAACATTATTTTGTAATCTGTTTCTAATTTTGTTGCTAGTCTGCTAATTTTCCGAAGGACAGCTGAATTTCCTTGTGAGTTTTTTTTTTGTTTGTTTTTGTTTTTGTTTTTGGTGCTGGGGATCAAACTCAGGGCCTTGTGCTTAAAAAGCAAGCACTCTAACCGCTGAGCTAAATTCCCAGCTCCTTGTGAGTGATCAGCCTGACACATGAAATTCCTTTGGGGCATTTGCCTACCTGTTTCCTTTCCCTTTCACTTCCCTCTCTGTTCAGATATCTGTTCTGAACACATAAGAGCTTTTGCACCGTGGTCTTTCTGTTTCTCCTTGTATTCCCATTCTTCCAAACCCAAATGCTAATAAAAGTTTCTTGCGTTAAGAAACTCCTTTTATGTTCAGTGAGTTTGAAGCTGGCTGTTAAGATGCCCACAGACAGCAGGGTAGAAGCTAATCTTTGAACAAATGTAGACTTGGTCATAAGTAGAATATCGTTCTCAGTACAAAACATAAATAAGGAGTTTCAGTATGTTCCGCTGGAACCAGAAAGGAGCCCTGAACTAAATGCCCCTCATTTTAGAGATGTGGTCTGATGATTTGAGGAAACTAAACTCTTAACTAAAGTACTGAGTCAGACTTTTAAGAATTGACGTAGGTGAATTACCTTAGTTTTAATTCATAATGAAATCTATTTTAAAGAGTTTCCCCTATTATTTTGTACGTTCAGTCACTATTGACATGAGGCATACCTTTACTTTAGCTTTTTCTTCTCATCACTTCTGATTTGTGAATTTTATGGCCCCATCTCTGGTATCTGTTGAGGAACTTCATAAACCTTAATGTGATTGTCATAGCTTCCTTCTCCAGAATTGTTTCTGAAGACTTTGTCTGACTGTGATCCCCGCTGTTCTTAACTATAAATCAGTTTATTGCTATACAAATAATACATAGAAGCAAGTAACAAGATTGAAGATTGAAGGACTCTGCTTTCATTTAAGAACCAGATTTTTTTTTTAGTCCTGGGTGTTGAACCCTGAGTGCAATTCCCAACCTGCCCTTCCTACATTCTGTCCTTCCTTCATTTATTTATGTTTTTTTCTTATTATCATTTTTCTGAGTCAGAGTCTTGCTGAATTGCCCGGGCTGGGCTTGAACTTGTAATTGTCCTGCCTCAGCCTTACAGAGTACAAGGTTATAGGTATGTGCCACCACACCCAGCTCCAGATGACCCTTCATTTATGTAAGACCACTGTTTATTTTTATTAGTGTGTGTTCACAGCACATACTGCTTACATTATGTTCATAGCACACAGTGTTTACATTCCTTTTGGGGAGTTGATACATGTACATAATGTATCTTACTTTTTTAGCCCCTATCCCTCCACTCTCTCCCCTCTTCCTCCATCTCCTGATCCCCTTCCCCTTTGAGAAAGACCTATCTTGCTACTTCTATTATCTATCTTTTATTTTGCTCTTCACTTATACTTTGGGTTTCTCATATAAGAGAAGCCATGATTTATTTCATTTAACATTATGGTCTCAAGGTGCATCCAATTTCCTATAGATGACTCAAGTTTATCCTTCTTTATGATAGTAGTACTCTGCTGTGTATAAAAACCACATTTTCTTTATCCATTTATCTATTGATAGACATACAGGCCACTTCCAAGATTGAACCATCATGAATTGTGCTGCTATAAACATGAATGTGCAGATATCACTGTAAGGGGATGTCTTTAACTCTTTTGGGAATAGTATGGTCAAATAGAAATTTCTAGTTTCAGTTTTTTGAGGAATCTCCACATTGAAAGGGCAGTCTAGATGCTCTTTCCCAGTTTGCCAGATTTGAGAACTTTCTGAAGAGAAATTAATTTTTTAAAAAAAATTGTCCCCCTGGTTTTTCTGCTTCTCTAAATATCTGATTAGTATCCCCCTTCCATCTACTTTCACAGTTGAACAAGGTGTTAAAGGAAAGGTAATTCATGACCATTCCTCCATTCCTTTTTTTGGGGGGGGCAGTGCTAGAGATTGTGCCCAGGGCCTGGCACATGCTGGGCAAACACTCTGCTGCTGAGCTACATCCCCTTGATACTTCATGAATACAGTAGAGCAGACTTTATTCAAGAGGGGCAACACAGAGGGAATAGGGGCCTCTGCAGTAGGGGAGTGAGATTGGGCTCAACTCTGACTCCAGCAAGGCCATGTGGGGATTATAACCAAGGAGCAGGATAAGGGTGGGCGGATGGAAATTCCTGAGAGGAAGCATCAGGGTAAAGGGGCTTCTTGCCTTTAAAATTCTTGCTGAAACAGGCCAGGTGACAGATAACACCAAGCGTGATCCAGATGCTAGTGCAGGGGATTTACTCTCAACTGATTTAGCAGGTTCTTACTTTACAATGATACACAAAGAAGCCCAAGGTCTGACTTAGTTAGGAAGGTCTCAGAGGAGCTTGATGTCATTTTGGCCCAGGAAGTCTTTATCAGAGCTTCAGAAGGGCCTCATTAAGCTCCTCTGGACTCTTTTAAGCTCCTGTGCTCAGACTTCACCTATGGACCACTTGCAGTCGGAGGTACTTTTAGTGCAGTACTTCTTAATTTTGTCCACACACAAGAAAACTTACACATTAATTACAGCGGCAGAGACCTTCTGCAGACACATGGAATGTCCAGGGATAAGATGTTCCACCTGATGTTATTTCAAAGCACCCTGCATCCTTCAAGTGTACCTGTAAGCCCCAGGTAGAGCACCACTGCTGTGGAGGTTGTTAACAATGAGCAGACCACTGAATTTTGGTAGGCCAGGCCCTAGAATATGCATTTTAAGGAACACTTTAGGGAGTTGGGGATTTAGCTCAGTAGTAGAGCTCTTGCCTAGCAAGCACAAGGCCCTGAGGTGAATCCCTAGCACCCCCACCCTCCCAGAAAAACATGTCAGTCAAAAAGCAAATTAATGTTTAAGAGGCTTAAGGGTTATTTATTTATTGTTTTAAAGCTTCTTTACATCCAGATGAACCAAAAACAGTTCTAACTGCTGATAATTTAGGGAAAAGAAAATTAGAAGGCAAGATATATTAGCTCTTCCTTTTAAAAGAAAAGGAGGGAAGTGTTCGTGGGACATGAGTTTGGTTGTAAAGCTAAGTTGCCAATTTTAATTGTTTTTAGAAATCTTAATGCCCGGGGCTCTGGCACTTTCACCTTGGTGGTTGAGGACCATTGCCGAATGAATCAGTGGTATAGGTGAAGAAGTTAGAAACCATCTAGGACTGGAGATGTAGCTCAGCAGTAGAGCATTTGCCTAGAAACCAACTAGGGGATCAAGAAAGGAGTAAGGAGTCAGAGGCAGTTCAGAATCCTAAATTCTTTAGCATCTAACCTACAAATGGGATTGCTTACATTAAAGTCTTTTTTTTTTATGTTCAAATATTAATCAGTTTGTGAACTTCTAACTTACTGTTACCTCTAAAACTATTAGTTTTAATTCACGCCAAGCCTTGTCAGTGACTGCTAATCTTCTTTGTAGGTGGATACTTGACCACAGTATGTTTCCCCTCCCCTTTAGTTCTGGCTAAATGTAGCTTGTGGTGTGTTCCAGCCCCACCGCAGGACACTAGAATAGTCTTTGGACAAATTAAGACTTTCTGTCCTGGGCTGGGGTGTAGCTCAGTGGTAGAACACCTGCCTAACGTGTGTGAGGCGTTGGGCTCAGTCTCCAGCACTAGGCAGGGAGGAGGGCACATTTTGTCCTGACTGGGAGTTGGCACCCTTTAAAACTCTGTTCCGTACTTTTTCAAAGACACTTGGCCTCTTTTCTTCCTTTTCTTTAGGGCCCTCTGTTTCTGGCTGTGCATTAGCAATCTTTCTTTTAAACTTCTGATTATATTGAAGCAACAGCCTTAAGCCTTGGGCCCTGCTGCTTGTTGCACATCCTGTGGCAGTCCTCAGGAAATCCTCGTTTTTTGGCATTGAGATGAATTAAAGGATTAAGGCTCTAGTAAGGAGGGGGTGATAAACCCTTTCTGTGGGAGGAGTTTACTGTGCAGTGCTTGGTGTTAGCAAAAGCTGCTCTCTCATTCTGGTATGAAACTAGAAAACCAAGGGACCACTTTGCAACAGTATCCCAAATTATGGAGAGGCAAAGCTATCTGCATTAGCCAGACTGTGGCCCATGGGGAGCACTTTGAAATTTGTTGCCAGTGTAGCAAAAATAGGTGCTGTGTCTCTGAGATGGTAAACCTCCTTCCTACTCATTTTGCTTCAGGTTACAAAATTACTGAGCTCTTGCCTCCTGGAAGCCCCTTATAAATATGCTTTACAAGACTCCACTGAGGCACAAAACTACCTTAGCTTGTAAGGAGCCACTTGAAGATATTTGTTTTCCTTTTCTTCGTGACTCTGAAGTGCCTAACAAAGATTTTTCCAGTGCCATTTAGCTAGGACTTAATGGGGAATGCGTTATTAAATCAGTCCGGGCTGAGACATGGCTCGGTGGTAGAGCATTTAGCATCTGTGAGGCTCTAGGCTCAATCCGTTGCACTGGGGGGAAAAGCCCACCACGTTAGGGAGGGAAGTCTTTTTTACCTACTCTGTTGATGTAAGTGCTAATCTCATCCAAAACATGCTCTCAGACACACCCAGAATAATGTTGGACCAAATATCTGGTACTGTGGCTCCATCAAGTTGACTTGTCTCAGTCAAATTGGTACATAATATTAACCATCTCTGTAGTCTCAGTTAATTAGCTTCCTTTTTTTTGTTCTCTCTGTTTTTGTTTTTGAGACAGGCTTTCTTTGTGTTGCCCAGGCTGGCTTCAGATTCTTGAGTTTAAGATCCTTCTGCTTCACCTTCTTGAGTTGCCAAATTTAGCCTACTTTCTTTGGTTTTTGGGGGGTTGTTTTTTGGTTTGTTTTTGTTTTTTTGTTTTTTTAAGACAGGGTCTCACTGTGTAATTCAGGCTGACCTTGAACTCACTATGTAGCCCAGGCTGGCCTCATACTTGTGGCAATCCTCCTGCCTCAGCCTATGTAGTGCTGGGATTGCAGGCATGTACCACCATGCCTGGCTAGTTAAATTTTTAGTTGGTACCATGAGTGATGTTTGTACTGTTTTGGGTCTTTCCTACATAGTATATCATCAATACCAGCTAAGAAGAGCACAAAGAATTGTGGAATTTTGTTGTGTGATTGTAGTAATTAGTGTAAAGGACTGATGAAATAAAAATCTTTATAGACATGGAGTTTGTGTTTATACAAATATGAAGATGTGTTTTTATATTCTGATTTAAATTCTGGTTTTGGAATTCTCTTTGTATGTAGTTTTACTTCAAGTCTTACTGCTGAATAATACACATATTTCAAGGTTCAACCTGTTCAGGATCCCAGATAAAGGATTTTTAATATGAACATTTTAATTTTTTCTACCTGTTTACTTATTCATATTTTGTTCATAAGAACAGTTCATGTTCACTTTCAGAAACCCAAATAGTACAGGTAGGTATAAATCACAAAAAGAAATAACCAGTGTCAGCTATTGGATATACAGTCAACAGATTTCTTCTTGTGCATGAGCTTACATACAAATAATTCTTACTACTGTTGTGCTTTTAGCAATAGCAAATGAGTGTCAACACTTGATTAGAAGAATTTGGTAGTTGTGGAAGGAAATGAGAGTATTTATCACCTTTTTAATTTTAGTTTAGCATTTTTTTTAATTTTAAAAGATTTTATTAGTACATAACTGAAGTAAAGAATGATTACATTTATTGTGAAGAGTTGGGGCGTGTACATTTTTTTACCTTTTTAGCAGATATAGTGGAAGTTTTATTCTAGCATTGTTAGAATTTACTCCATAATTTTGATACGAATCACAAACACAGGAATTTTGTCAGGACCCCTCCCCTCCCAGTTTTGAATCGTGCTTAAGAATAATGAAAGGCAAGTAAATCACGTAGCGAGAGTCAGGTGGCTTACGAATTCCCCATAAATGAGGAGGCTAACACTGCCGGCTAAGTGTTACCTGTGGGGCTCTTGATTGTCATCATAGTGAGGGTTCACTATTGTTCCGGCATGCTATGTGCATACCTCATCGCCTAACACCCCATGTAAGGCAGATGTGTTAAATGTTACTTGTCTCTAAAATGTTTTTCTTTTAAAACCAAAATAAAAAATAAAGCAATCCATTATTGTTCGATGTTAATTTTCCCTAAATTTTGTGAGAGCGCTGAACTTAACAGTTCGTCCTCTGAAGCTTTTAACAGTGAGAATTAATCACCCCAGCATATGCTCTTGGGCAAGTAGGCTCTTTACCTGCCTGTGGTGCTGCAGGTATAGTCCATCCGGCCTTCTCTTTCCACTGTGTCTTTTTCTTTTCCTCAAGATCTTTAATCTCTTTTTTAGCAAACAAAGAGTGAATACTCATACAGATCTGGGATTTTTTTTCCCAATTTGAATATAGAATAAGGCCTTAAAATATTTGTAGTGTTCGTTATAGGTAAAACAACAAAAACAGAAATAATCAAATTATCCTACATATAAATATAAAATAACAAGTTTTCAAACACCGTGTGTTAGACATGATTATCTTATTTTCTTAAAACAACTCTATCTTCAACCCCATTTTGCAAGTGAGGAACTGGGCTCCGAGAGGGTGAGTTGGCCAGCAGCAGAGAGCTATTAATTGATGGAGCCAGGATACAAACCCAGGTAATCTGACTTCAGAAGCCTTATACTGTACCACCAGAGAACCAAATTGAAACTAATAAATGAAATTTAGAGAAATAGAACTATTAGTTCCTTTCTTTCCAAATCTCAGGCCTGCTTTTACTGTTTTTATGCATTACATTCAAAATGACTTTCTGATGACTTGCAGTTTTAAAATGGCCTTAATGCAAGCATCTCTCTATTTCTGTTCCACGTTATTGGTCCTATTTCTTTTATGGTAATAGTAGCTTTCAGAAAAGGAAGGCATCTCCTCACTATTTTAACACTCAAATTTGCAAAAGTAATTTGCCTCACCTGAACTATAGTGGATGACATGATAGTCTAAATTGGAGAATAAGGGAAATTGTGTAAAACTAGCTTTGAAAAGATGCTAGCATACTTTAGGGTATGCGACGCTTGTTTATAAATCGTAAATTAGTGTAAGAGAATGATACATGCGATTATACGTTAGTACAGTTGGTTGTGTTCTTGTGTTAAGTGTTAAATTTAAGGATGTGCCAAAGGATTAGAAAATAGAGAGCTAGAAACACCGCGGACAGACAAGTAAGAAAGTCCTCACTTCGTTTTTGAGAGCTAGTGCTCAGCCAGATGGTCTGAGTATGTGGTGTTGCATGGAAGGTAGGAATGGCATAATTTTAAGGGAAAAATGCACAAGGGAGGTAAATAATAGCAGTTACCATGCATAGTATGTTGCCATTCACTGAGCATTGTCTTAAAAATGCTTTTCATTAAATTGACCAACAAGTTTTAAACATTATTCTCCATCTTTTACAAAATAAGGAAGCTAAGAGGTTCAGGAAACAGGGATTAAGTTACCTGCCCATGGTCATATAGTTTTCCTGAGTGGTGGAACCAGGATTTGAACTTTATATCAAGCTCCAGAATGCTTTTTAGGTATTACTAATGTGCTAGATTTTTATTTACCCTAATGTATAATACATTGTTACTTGTAGCAGCGTGATTGGATGTAGGTAATTCTGCTTCGTAATTTAAATTGGTTTGAATATATAAAAGAGTATTCATTCATAGGACTGTTTTAAAAGAGAAAAAGGGGCAAAAGGAAGGGCTAACCCCTTTACGTTTTCATTCCCTGACTCAGGACATAGGCTTTAAGTATGAAGTGCTGTTTTCATAAAACTTCCCTGTCTTACAATTCTTGGAACACCCAGCAGCAAAATTTCAGCTTTAAGCAACAAAGACTGCAAGTGCCTGAGCCCACCTTGTAACATTCAGGTGATTCTGTTAAGTAAAAGTGTGATGATAAAATAATAGTTGGCTATATTTAAGATTATAAATAGATTAGAAAGTTAACCTCAGTTCCAGAGAGGGGTGTGTGTGTGTGTGTGTGTGTGTGTGTGTGTGTGTGTGTGTGTTCAAACTGCAAGTGATTTTCCAAGTATTTAAATTTGTATTATTTGTATTTATATTGTAAGCTTGTATTTGTATTTGTATTTGTAACCTTGACATTCATAGAGTAGGATTTTTTTTTTTTTTTTGAGAGAGAGAGAGAGACAGATGCGGTCTTGCTATGTAGTTTAGGCCGACCTTGAACTCACTATGTAGACTAGGCTGGCCTCAAACTTGCAGCAATCCTCCTGCCTCAGCCTCCCAAGCACTGGGATTACAGGTGTGTGGCACCATGCCCTGCTTGACCATACAGCGAAGTACACAAATCTTAGGTGTACATTCCATGAATAAATATAAACTCATCTAATTATGACCCCAAGCACCATGTACAGCATTTCCATTACCCCATAAGCCTTTCTTGTGCCTTTTCCCAGTCCATCTTTCTTCTCAGAGATAGCCACTATTTTTATTTCTGTCATTATACTATATTAGTTTTGCCCATTCTAGAATGTCATATAAATGGAATCATATTGTACTTATAATACAATATATGCGAGTACTCTTTTGGATCTGTCTTCATTTATCATTATGTCTTTGAGATTCATCCGTGTATTTGGGTAGAACAATAACTCTTCATTGCTTGAACATACTACACTTTATTCTGCTGGTGGACATTTTGCTTGCTCTCTGATTGTGGCTGTTAATAAGAATCCTGTTGTAGTTGGGTGTGGTGGCGCAAGCCTGTAGTTCCCAGCACTTGAGAGTCTCAGGCCAGAGGATTGCTGCAAGTTCGAGGCCAGCCTGGGTGGGCTACATAGTGAGTTCAAGGCCAGCCTGAACTGCATAGCAAGACCCTGTCTCAATTAAAAAAAAAAAAATCCTGTTGTGACATTCTTATGTCTTTTGGTATACAGTTCTTTTGGGTGTATATAACCAGGAATGGAATAAATGGGTTCAGCATTTATTGTCATCTTTACAAAGCATCAGTCTATAATCCTCAAGTAAATATAATTGCTGTGTTGCAAACGTAGTTTTAGAAAGGAAAATATAAAGATGAGAGGGAAGAGACGAGAGAGATTGCCTAGGGCATTGTGCCTGAGGCATATTATTGTGTCTGAGGCATATTATTGTGTTTTTCTTTTAAAACAAAAGACGTTAATGTTTGAGTTGTTTGAAACTAAAACCTCAGTATTCAGCTGGGCATGGTGGCCCACACCTGTAATCCCAGCACTCTGAAGGCTGAGGCAAGAGGGTCACAGTGAGTTCAAGGCCAGCCTGGGCTACATAGTGAGACCCTGTCTGAAAAAACAAAAAAACCCTCAGTATGCAGGTTTGATTGCAGTATTGGCACTTTGCAATGAATAAGTGGGTTTGGGATTACAGTTTGGTACTCACTAAAAGGTTTGCCATCACTGGCCTAGGGCATGAGGGAAAATGGAATAAGATGGTAATTGGTACAGAGTTTCTTTGAGGGGTGATGACTTAGGTAGTGATAATGGTTGCACAACTGTGAATATACTAAAAAATTTTAACAGCCTGAATTTTGTGGGATATATATTATATCTCAGTAATAACAAAAGAATGAGGACGAAAATTCAAAAGAGTAATCAGGGAGCAAAAGTTTTTGTTTGAGCTACAGTAATTTGCAGTGGGACAGAAGGAAAATGCCAGGAAGGAATGCAGAAATGTGCGAGGAAAAGGTCTACCAAAGGCAGCATCTAGGGCTCAGTGGCAGCAAGTGCTTAGCATGTGCAGGGCCCTGCATTCAGTCTCCAGTGCCACGAGAGAGAAAGAGACACTCTTAATGAGACGACATTGCCTTGTAAGTATGCCGTTAACCAATTAGCTAATACTTTTTCTCGAGTTTTCTCACAAGTAGCTATTATTATAAATATATGGTATTGATAGAGGGGAAAAAATATAACTCTCAACCTGTTAGATGTCAGTTACGCTGAGTTCGTGTTCCCCGAAGTCAAAGAATGAATTCTGAGGAAAAAAGGAGGTTAAGAGTAGGAAATTTATTGAGAGAAAGAAAGAGAGCTCCTGAGAGACAGGAGGGGACCCGAGTGGGTTGCCAACGAGCTCACTTTTCAAGAGAAGTTTTATAAAGCAAAATCTCAAGGTGAGTACAACGTGTGTCAAAATGATGATTAACCAATAATATTACAAGTGTGGTCGTTGAGGTAATATTGATCCAATGGGGAAGAAGTTCACATAGCAAATGAACAGGGAAAGAATAAAGACCTTCCAGGATGGGGTGGATCTGGAGGTTTTGGTCACCCACCTGGGTGACCTAGACTTTATCAGATCAGATGAGTGTGAGCTTCAGTTCATTGTTTATCCCTCGGCCAGGGGTGTAGCTCTGGTCTTTCTATCCTTATCTTGAGGCCTGACCTTCAATGGATGTGCCTCCACCTATAGTTGTAGTGTATTCTCCTCTTGTGGATTGACTCCATCAAGGTCCCAGCCCTGTTTGCCTGCTATGATATTTCTACCTCTAATAGTATAGCCCCACATTTATAGCTTCTCAGGTAACCATGGTAATTAAATCTAAAGTAGATAAAAACATACTCAAGATAAAAACATACTCAATGAGTGGCAGTGAGTCTCCAATTCAGGCTTATGGCTGTAAGAGAAAATAAACCCATGGCCCATATGAAGAAAGAAGCCTGAGGGCCAACACTAGCTCTCTACCCCACCTTTCTCAGAAGGCTATGGAAAGTCTAGCAGCATTTTTTTTTAAACCACAGACTGGATTT
>PVJO010008642.1:0-25144 GCA_004026905.1 Hystrix cristata | reverse complement strand
TGGTGAGAGTACTTGCCTAGGAAGCGCACGACCATGAGTTCAATCCCTGCCCCCCCCCGAAAAAACTTCCAAATAATAAAAATAAGCTCTTAGGAAGGGATAATTAAAGGCTAGCAGTTAAGTTTAGTTCTTGGGCATAAAATATTAAATAATAGATCTGTGAGACATTTATAATATTTTCGATAATAAATTAAAATGATGTATTTCTCCATATTTTATCCTACTTTATGTCCCTTAATTCCTAGTTATGCTGAAAACTACTAGTTATAATTTGGATCTAAATATCTTCCAAGTCTATGGCCATACCGCCTTGAATGTGCCCGATCTCGTCTGATCTCAGAAGCTAAGCAGGGTCAGGCCTGGTTAGTACTTGAATGGGAGATCTGTGTATCTTCCAAAAGTCTCCTGTGTTTGGAAGGTGATTAGATCATGGGGGCACTGTGGCAGACTTGTTAGGAGGTGGGTTAGAGATAGGTACTGGGGGCATGACCTGGAAAGATGTATTCTTGTCCCTGGCTCCTTCCTTCCCTCTCTGCTTCCTGGCTACTATGGGATGGACAGCTGTCCTCCAGGGCCTTCCACCATTCTGTTCCTGCCTTGGAGCCAGCCAACTTTGGCCTAAATCTACTGGAAACTGGGAGCCAAATAAACCTGTCTTCCTATGAGTCGTGAGTGTTGGGTGTTTTGTCCCAGTGATGAGAAAGTGACTAACAGATTCTTGGAGCCATCTGTTCTATTTGGAGGATTCCAAACTAAGAAAATACTCCAGTGGTTGGAGATTTAGCTCACTGGTAGAGTGCTTGCTAAGTCCTGGGTTTGATTCCCAGTGTGCCCCCCACCATGCATCCCAAACTTAGAAAATACTCCCATACCTGTTCTTATCTGCTTTGAGATTATGATCTTTAAGAAGAAAAGGAGGTGGGGAAGTTCTTAAATTTCAAGTCTTTCCAGCCCATCATAATTAACTGGCAAGTGTAAGCCCGGGGAGTAGCAATAATTTTATTTTATTTTTCTCAGGAAGACAACTTATATCAACATATCCAGGAAATCTAAGAAGATTAGGAGCTGTGTAAATGGAATATAATGTGAGCTAGGGGATCTACTCTGGCTGAACATCCTTTGTATTTGTGCCTTTTATTTTGAAAGATTTCACTTAATACCAGAAGTGTTACTTTTTTTTAATCTGCAGATTAATTTTGTTGGTTACAGTATAGTTATTTTAAAACTCAGCTAAATTGGAAATTATATTGCTATTTGAGCAGGTGAGTACATGCTATATTTTTTGAAGCATAATTGTGTATAATTAGCACTAGTGCCATTCAAGACACATGTCTGCTGCCTTCCTGTTTCAAATACAGTTACATAGTGCATAGTCAGACCTTTTTGCTCACTTTGCACACGGGTCTTGTTTGTCCCTTCCCCCAAAAAAAGGGCATTTTTGACATCATCGTTTGCTAATACTGTCATTTCTAGCCTGTTTCTATTGATTGACTTTTTGCCTGGTTTTAAGGTCATATTTTTCATTTCTTTGAATGCCCCCCCACCCCCCAGGGTCTTGCTGTGTAGTTTAGGCCAGTCTTGAACTCACACTGATCCTCCTGCCTCAGCCTCCTGAGTACTGGGATAACAGATGTGCGCTACCATGCCCAGCTACAGTTTTTTAAATGATGTGTTGGACATTGTAAATTTTACATTGTTGTATTCTGGAATATGTTGAATGCTAGACTAGGTAATGTTGGACTTTGTTCTTGGAATCCATTGGATCTTTTTGAGACTTTCATTTAAGGTTTGTTAGAGTTGGTGAAGACCAAATTTTTGTCTAGGGTTAATTTAGTTCCACTACCAACGATGATGCTCTTTTGGACTGTTTTAGGTGTGTATAAGGTCTGTCCATTTTGTAGAGTAAAAACACAAACTGTCCTGAACTCTTCATAAGCGCCAGAAGTGTTCAGTCTACTGTTTCTGGTAGATCTCTCCCCAGCCTGGAACATTTTCTTTCATGTAAATGCCAATCAGTACTCTCCCCAAGGTCAAGAGGACGCCCCTGCAGATTCCCGAAGCACACTTTGCATGTCCCCCTCTCTTGTACACTGCCCAACAGAGTCCAGTCACTCTGGCCTCCCCACCCGTGATCTCATCTGTCAGCTCTCAAATCGAGTCGTCACTGCCCTCGACTAACAAGACTGGCCCTTCCTTCTGCAGCATCCTAGACCCTGCTCTGGGGAGCACGGAGCAGCCTGAAGGGCCGCCCTTGGTTCCCCTCTCAGGCAGCGCTGTCCAGCATTGCCTGTGATTCAGCATCTGAAAATCATTGTCACAAATTTTGTGCAGCTTTCTATCATTTACAAAAGCAAGGTACGGGGCTGAGGACTTAGCTCAGTGGTTAGAGCCCTTGCCTAGCAAGCAAAAGGCCCTGAGTTGGATCCCTGGCACACCCCCTGCCAAAAAAAAGCAAGATCAAGGAGGCCTCTGGCACTCCATCAGAGCTGGAAGTGAGACCTTTTTCTTAACGTAGAATAAACGTGTATTGAGATTTCTTGGGAAAAACTAGGGTACTTGTCTCATAGTTCTCAACGTACTTAAATATAATACACTTTAATGTCTGCTCTTATTCTTTGTGAGACATTTAGTTTAAGTGATGTTTCTTGGTGTTCAGGATAATTAGGCTAATCTGAGGTTGTTTTCTCTGATCAACTTGAAATTATACAAAGAATATTAATCTGGAGTTGTTTGTAGCCAGTTTTTATCCAGTGCAGCATCCCATGAATGATGGATATGTTAGTGTTCTAATTCTAAGGACATTCGTTAGTTCTCTGTATGTCTGATTGGTTGATTAATTTATCATATGCACTGTATCATGCGTGGACTCACATGAATGATCTGACTTTCTAGTAGGAAAATTACTGCAGTCTTTTCTTATTCATAAGTATTTGTGGTTGAGAAGTTCATGAAACAGTTCTTAGCCCTTTGCAACCTGATCTTTTGGATTTACTAGCTTGCCGCACATGACAAAACTATTATTAGGGCATCACCTCACAGATTAACCTATGATAATGTCAACATGTAGCCAAATACTTGTCAGTCAGAGAAACTTATATTTTAGCCTATTTGTTTTTTAAGAAGGTTGAACAAAAATAGGGCTAGAACTAAGATTTTAGGGCTGGGGATATAGATCAGTGGTAGACCTCTTGCCTTGCACACATGAGGCCCTGGGTTCAAGCCTCAGCACTACAAAACAAAACAAAATGATTTTACTTCTTACCGATAGACTATTGGTGTGTGAGAGCCTTAAGGAAATAGTAACATAAAGTGAAACTCTTTGAGAGAAATTTTGAGGTCTGAATGGCTTTACCAGAGTCTTATGTATAAAATTATTTATTTGCAGCATGGTTAGTTGGAATGAATATTGAAGTTGGGAGATCTGGGTTCTGGTCTCAGTTTTGTAAGTCATCACCTTTGTGAGAGTGTCCTAGCCCATAAAATGAAGATGATGATAAATATCCTACCTAGTCAAGGATGCTCAGTGGGGTTGTACAGCTATAATTCTTTGGGAGTGGTAATGTCCCATGGAGGCATTAGTCATTAATTTTTTGAGGGGAAGGGTGCTGGGGATTGAACTCAGGGGCTTGCGCTTGCTCTACCACTTGAGTCAAATCCCCAATCCCTATTCATTAAACTTTGTTTTTACATTCTTATAAAATCAGAACAGCTAGAACAACAGAATGCAAAGTGAGACATATTCATTTATATTTATATTCCATAGCTTACTGTGTAAAACTATTTGTGTTGGAATGGAAGGAACAAAACATAGGCTTGGTTAGGTAGAATGGAGACAGAGATTGACTGTCTTTTCTTTGTTACTCCTTTTTTTCCTCAATTTATTCTCTACTTCTGATTTCTAGGCAAAGAATGTGTGCAGCAGTTAGCTGAAAATACCAAGTATTTCAGGAGACGCCTGAAGGAGATGGGCTTCATTATTTACGGGAATGAAGATTCTCCGGTGGTTCCTTTGATGCTCTACATGCCAGCTAAAATTGGGTATGCGTCCTCGCAGGTCGGACAGACCTCTCCTTAGATTTTAGGCATCTGTGATACAGGCCTGGAGCGGGTGTACCTTGTTAGGGGAAATGGTCTTGTCCTTACTGTGTTAACCTCACTCACTAGATATGCTCTAGTTGACAGAGTAGATACCAAATTGCAGGATGTGTTAACTTCTTATTCTTTCATTAAACAAACATTTGCATTTAATGCTGCTTTCCAGGTGCTTGGAATAGATCAGTCAACCAAATACAAATATCACTGGCCTTGTGGAGCTTATTTTCTAGTGGGGCAAGAGTCAGACAAACATAATAAATAAATTACATGGCGCCCTGGAAAGTGTTGGGTGCCATAGAAGGCTCTGCCTGGGGACTGAGAGTGCCCTAGTCGGGGCAGATAACAGTCTTTCAGAGATGGCCTCAGTGGGAAGTGATGGCTGATCAGCCACTTGGAGAAAGTAGCATCTATGCAAACGCCACAGTGGAAGAACAGCCAAGCGCTCGTGGGAACTGGAGGGCAGTGCCCAAGGGGAGTGGTAGGCCAGGAGGTCAGGTGTTATCGGATATTTAGGCGGTATGCTGATTACACCAGCTTCTTTGGCTTGTGTGGGGCATATATAATGGAAGGCTTTGCCCTGCAAGAGTTTTCAGTGTATTTGAGAAGTCCAGATGTATAAGGAAACCAGAAGACATTTGAAAAGCAAAGGAACAATAATTATATTCAGCAATAATTTTATTGAATAAATGTAATTAATACACAAGTAGTTTTTGTGAATTGGGAGGGTAGAGAAAACTATTAGAAGTCTCCAGTGCCTGCATCACCATCCAGTGCTTCCTTTCCGGACAGCAAGACCTTTGCACCATGTGCTTTAGTATTCATCTTCACTTCTGTTCCTCTTGTTGCCCTTTGCAGCGCCTTTGGGCGGGAGATGCTGAAGCGGAATATTGGTGTAGTTGTGGTAGGCTTTCCTGCTACGCCAATAATTGAGTCTAGAGCCAGGTTTTGCTTGTCGGCAGCTCATACCAGAGAAATGCTTGATACGGTAAGTAAACACTTCCACCTTCGTATAAACATACCTTGTACTAAGGCCCGTGTAACAGATGAAATTAAGCATCTGTTGACCCTGATGCTCTTTGAGCACCTAAAATGTGTACTGGCAAGACAGCGGTGGATACAGTGCTATATAAAACTGCCTTTTATAAAAAATGTAAAAATCTCTAGCATCCACCACCAGACCAGCATAGTCAGAGTTCTGGAGAATTTCCTAGCTTCATCTCATACCATTATCTCTCTCGTTATGGATTCTACAGCTGTAGAATTCTTTCTACTCTAGCTATTTCTACTCTAGGCTTTCTGATTTTTTTTTTTTTGAGTGCTGGGGATCGAAACTCAGGGCCTTGCATTTGCTATGCAAGTGCTTTACCACTGAGCTAAATCCCCAACCCCTCTGATATGTTTTGGTTTTCATTTGTCTTTTTTTTTTTTTTTTTTTTCGGTGCCGGGGATCGAACTCAGGGCCTTGCACTTGCAAGGCAAGCACACTAACCGCTGAGCTAAATCTCCAGCCCACGTTTGTCTTTTTGAGACAAGGTTTCACTGTGTATTTCAGGCTGGCCTCAAACTCCCAGCTACCCTCCTGCCTTGGCCTCCTGAATGCTGGAATTACAGGTGGGCGCCACCACACAAGGCAGTTTTCTGATATGTTGATAGATGTGTAGTATTTTCTGTCCTCCTTGGACTGCTGACTGCTGCTCATTCTTCACATCTCCATTTGAAGGGAACTTGCTCCCAAACCCTCCTGCTGCATATTCCCGCAGAGTTTTAGGATTCCCACTTTTGTAACTTCTTCATACCTATAATTACTTAATGGCAGTCTTCGCCATTAGATAAATCTTTCTTTCTTTTCTAGTGCCGGAGATTAAAAGAAGGCCTTAGTCATGGTGGGCAGGTGGGTGCCCCCCACTGGGCTAGACCCCCAACCCTCCACTAGATAAATCCTGAGACTGGGAACTCAGTTTTATTCTGTATCCCCAGCACCTATCACAGGGCCAGGCGTATAGTTGGGGCTCATAATTATTGCTGAATTTAGTTATTTATGATCTCTTAATTTTTTTTCATCCCTTGATACTGTCCCTTCCCCCTCCCCCTCCCCTGTATTTTTTTTATTTTGAGGCAGTCTGAGTTGGCCAGGCTGGCCTCAAACTTGTGACCCTCCTACCTCAGCCTCTTGAGTAGCTGGAATCACAAGCCTGTGCCGTCACACTCAGCTTGACACTCTCTTAATATGCTGTTGTTTCACATCTGAGCTTTCAGGAGTTTAAATAAATACTGCTCTCTGGGTTGGGGGTGTAGCTTAGTGGTGTAATACATGCAGGCCCCAGGTTCCATCCCCAGCACTCCTCCACCCGCAAAAAGGATGCTTTCTGAGAATTTAGAAAGCTGAAGGATATATTTGAATAGTTTCTAAAAGTATCTGTTAACTCATTAGAGATCAAATCTTGAAGAATACTAGGAATGCTTGGGTTGCTTTTTCTGTGTGTGGTTTTTTTTGTTTTTGTTTGTTTTGCTTTTTTGAGACAGGGTCTCACTTTGCCATGTAGGCTGGCCTCGAACCCACTATGTAGCGCAGACTGGCCTCAAACTTGTGACAGTCTTCCTGCCTCAGCCTCCTGAGTGCTGGCATATGCCACCATGCCCAGGCTGAATGCCTGTTTTTAAAAGTTCAGTATAATAATTTAATATTTAATATTTGTGAATAGCCGAAGACTTGATTTTTCTATTTCTACACAGTAAAATATCTAAAATTAAGAGTATAATCTTTTAATTATAGTAAGAAGACTTAATTTGAGATAAACACTCAATTTGTAAGTGAACAATATTGTACTATGATATTAACTATAGGCACAATATTATGTGTGAGTGTATTCTTGATCACATTTCTGACATCATCAAATTGAATTCAGTTTATTAATGGAATATCTTTGTTTTTATTTTGAATTGCCTTTCAGATATTTTAAATAGATTTTCCCTTTTCTCAAAAATCCTGGGCCAGGCGTGGCAGTGCACACCTGTAATCCCAGCACTTGGGAGGCTGAGGCAGGAGGATTGCTGCAAGTTCAAGGCCAGCCTGGGCTACATAGCAAGATCTTGTCTTCAAAAAAAAGAAAAAAACTTAAATTCTGCAGTGATTTTTGTGTGTGTGTGTGTGTTTTAGTTTAGTTTCTCTAGTTTTGCATCACCACACAAAATCAGCTCACTGATTTTTTTTAACTCAGTGATTTCAGCTTTTTTTTCTATTCTACTCTATCACAAAATTTCCCCTCCCACATCTCAAAAACAAACCAAAAATTTGTCTGAAATACATGGTATATAGTCAAAAGAAATCTTAATAATCCAGATCCCCTTTGGCTATAGTGGGTTTGTTTTGGTTTCTTTTCTATTTCTGATCATCTTTTTTACATTGATGAAAAACATAGGTTCTTCTGAAGTCAGAGTTTATAAATGTCCTTTTGTTTGTGATCTTAATAAGTCGTGTGGATTTTTGCTTGAATAAATCCTATATCAGAGATTAGGGGAATAAGTGGTTACTGGATTCCCCCAGCTGAAATTCAGGCTTAAATTATTTTGATATGGAGTGTTCAGTCAAACCTCTTCAGAAAGATACTGCTACCATATTGAAGCCCAGCTCTTACTTGCTTGTTACATTTTTCACATTTAGAAATGGTGAATATTTTTTTCTCACACTGTCATGTATAAGTAATACTGCTTGTGCTTTTTTCCTCTCTCCCTAAACATCAATTTTTTTAAATTAAATTTAAGATCAAGTGAAATTGTCTTTATACTCATAATCAACTCTGAAATAGAAGGTACACATTTTCATACAGAATTACAGCTGTAAGACTGACGGGTTTACGCGATGTCAGACTTGTGGAGTCACATGCAAGCAGCTGGTTCCCTCGCCTCCAGGCTTACTTGGATGAATGTACCCTTTTGGCTGCATACCTGGCTACTCCTGACTGATTATTCTCAGGCAACTGGCAGCCTTGTTCAAAAGCAGCTCTGTCCATGACTGTACATAGTCTAATCTGAACACACATCCCACCAGCAGGGGGCGGCAGGGGGCCTTGTCATGACTGTTCTCAGCCTGGTACAGCCTCAGGTGTGCCTGCTTCCTGCCGGCCCTGACCAGCCTGTGCTTTGTCTTGTTTGGTTTAGGCTTTAAAGGTGGCAGATGAAGTCGGGGACCTATTGCAGCTGAAGTATTCCCGTCATCGATTGGTGCCTCTACTGGACAGGCCCTTTGACGAGACTACTTATGAAGAAACGGAAGATTGAGCCTCTCCGGTGCTCCCTTAGGGGAACTTGTCCCTCACCAGGACAGTGTATGGCCTTTCTGAGCCAGTTCCAGGAACCACGCTTCTGTGACCATCTCATGTCAAAGGCATTTCCTTAACTACTGACGGTGGCCACCTGTACTCTAAATGACGTTTTGTAAATAGTCAAAAACTGCTTCACATCCTTCCTTCGCTAAATCTCACCTTTTAAAAAAGAAGTGACTCACTGTGTCCATCAAAAAGCATTTTATTTTATACCTTTTCTACTTGTGAAATCTCACTGACCCCACCCTGTCTGGCTGACCGCACAGGCATTGCCCTCTCCAGCCACCTCGAGGGCCCAGCCCCGCCAGGCGGGCTGCTGCCCCTGGCGCTCCAGCCTCGAGACCCGCCAGCCCTCTCCCCAGGCAGCAAGTGCCTTCCACTTATTTCCATCCCGGTCGCAGAGGCTGTCCGTCTTTGAGACCTTTTTAACCAGTCATGTAATCAACTAAAGTATTCTCCCTTTAGTCTTCAGTTTAGCCTTTTAAGAAAAACAGCAAGCAGCAAGAGTGCTGAGCAGGTCCTGTTTAACTCCTCCTGGCCAGGGGTCTCTCGGGCTTCAGTCTTACTCCATTTTTTGTTCTGGTCACCAGATGATTTCTTTCTTTACTATAAATATGTCTTCCTATTGTCACAGTCTGAGAGGATGCCCACATTTGAGTTCTTCCCAGGCTGTAATCCTGGTACCCCTGACCTAACCTCCTACTTGAAACACTCAGCATTTTAGAAGCACCCACGTCCCACCAAGGTCTGACTTCGGTGGTGAAAATAACTCACTTTCGCCATTTTGTGTATAAAGCTGCTGTGTAAGTGACAGGCATTCCTGCTAGGGTGCGGGGCAGGGGTACTGTGGAAGGTGGTGATTATTTACAGAATGTCTGTGGTTGTGTTTCTTTTTCTACTTTTCAAAAATTATGATTGCTTCTGGCTGAATTGGGGTCCAGAATAGGATTCAAACTGATGAAGGAAAATATTGGTCAACCCTCTGCTCAGAAATGATTTATCATGTTCCTATTTCAGGATTAAAGTTAACTTAGTGCTTTTGGAAGCTGATGCACCTACCCCTTTCTGAATGATAAATTCTCCTATTCCTGATGACCTAATACAGTTTTGATCTGCCATACGGGGCTGAATTCTCCCTGTGCTTCTATTAGGTATTTTTTTCCCTGAGAAATTCTGATCACATTTCTCTTTCCTAAACTAGAATATCCTCTATTTTGACTCTGTTTTCATACTGTAACCAGGTAAGGAGACTTTTTCAGAGAGCTTTCTACTGCTTGACCAAAGAACATACTGAAAATCACCACTTTGAAGTTGTTATTTTTTTCTTAAGCTTAAGCGTAAGTGAAGAGAATTTTGGCTTTATTGTACCCAAGATCGGCTTGTCTTTTAGTGGCCATCAAGTATTGTAGGGGAAGGGCTGGGAACAGAATGAAAAAACAGTGTATAAAAGTAGTTTTTCACATTTCTGTTTTTGAAATTGCACCTTTTATTCGTAAAGATTCCCAGTCCACATTCTCCTAGGCATCTTGTCATCAGCTGTGGAGTGTTTGTGCAGATACATGTTGTGGAGGATGTAAGCAATTGTTTGTGAAATTTTGTTTCCATGTCCTGCTGTAAAAGTCACCTTTGGTCACTCTCAGCATCTGAGAGCTTTAAGTCCTTGAGATATTCCAAGGTTTTATATCACTTTTTTAAAGAGCATAAAAGGCTGAATAAAAGAACCAAGGAGAGAACAGGGATTATATTTAGCACATACATGTTAAAGTTCATAGGTTGTGGTAACTAAGTAACTAGTCCTATAAAATAATGTAAACATTGCTAACTTTCCAGAGGGTCTGGCCCCCACTGTAGGATCCCACTGGAATATCAGGTAGCTTTGGCACTGCAGTTACTATTTAATGGTGTAGATATAGGCTTGCAGAAGTCATAGATTTTAAGCAATGAATTTACCTGCTAGTCCTTTTAACTTGCATGAAGTCACTCCAAATTAAAATGTCAGGTAGTGTGGACATTTTAAAACCATATATATATATATATATGTGTGTATATATATATATGGTATTCATTGGTGCAAAGTTATTTCAGGATCAGTGTAATTGTTACAAGTTTATTTTGAAGAGACAAAACTCCTGTGACCATCCAGGACCTTTGAACTTTGTGGAAGAGCAAGTGTTACATATACATTGTACATGGCCGGTTGTCTCTTCTTGAAACCGTCATGTAAATCTGACTTCACTCGTATCATAGGCCTCATTATCTAAGTTCTTAGAGAAGTACAGGTATATACGTGTAAATCATTGAGAATGAGTAGAAATCTGAGACATAAAAATACTGTTGAGTGCACAGTTTAACATGACCGGATTCAAGAATCTGGTGGGCTGAAAACAAGTGTCAGCCGTTGCTGCGAAAGTTGATGATCTGAGTGAACCGGCACAGGCATGACTAACTCTCACCACTTTTTCTCACCCTTTTTATTTAGCACTGCTTTTCACTTCCAGTTTATAAGACCTCTTTCAGCAGAGCACATCAATAAATGCATAGCTAGGAGACATCGGAATCCCATACAAAGAGTGGATCAAGTGGCTGTTGCGTTTCTCCGCCGATCTTTGTATTTTAAAAGCTTTAACCTAGCAGTACAGAGATTTGGGGGCACTTTTTAAAACATTTTTCTTTGCTTCAGATTTTTTTTTTAGACTCCTTTCAAAAAAAAAAAGATTCTAGTTCCCAGAACCCTCTGTGCTGTTTGGTCAAGGAGTCCTACCATCTTAGTCCTTAAGTCACTATTTTAAATTCTCATGATCGGATGAGGGTTTTAAAATTATCAAACAGGTTTCTCCCATATGTAGTCACAAGTGATCAGGAACATCCTACATCCATACTAAGGGCTCTGGGTTTGCCCGTGACTCTTTCAGACACATTCCTCCCTCCTTCAGTTGGCCTTTTTTCTTTCTTTATCTTCCAGTTACTGATTCTTAGAATTTCAGCTCCAGAGAAAACTGATGTATGTTGGTGCCGGCCTCTAAGGATCAGCAGTTCAGATGCCCTGGTTCTCTGTCCATTCAGTCTTACATTGCAGGAGGAGGCAAGGAACAGTATTTCTTTCCTACCTAATTAAAGGAGTCTGTATTGAAGTTTCTCGTGACTGGTAAGATCTAGCTAGATTTTCTAGTATACAACACATTTTGCTTCCTACCTATCAGTGAAAGCCAGGAGGAAGAATAGCTCACGTGGAAAGATTTCCTGACTTCTCAGAGAAGGGGGGAAAAAATGATGGGATCTACCACTATCTCCGTTTTTCTCTTCCAAATCAGTGAAGATGTCTGGTCCCCGGTGATACTGAATTGGGGTTTTAGTGTGGAACTGCTGGTCTTAATTAGGCAATGAAGAAAGAGGATCTGGCTAATTCTTTCTTGGTTCAGATTTGTAACGTTGTGGTAAAAGCACCTGAAAAGACTAAATGGAATTGTTCTCTTGCCTAAAGAATTACTGTGACCTAATTCCCAGGGTGCCTTTCCTCTCCTGGTGTTTTCTAGGTAAGCCACAATGGGTTGAATCTGTATTTGCTTCCATGGCTGGTTAGAAAGAGCCGGAGATGGGGCTGGGGATTTAGCTTAGTAGTTAGAGTGCTTGCCGTGCGAGCACAAAGCCCTGAGTTCGATCCCCAGCACCCCAAAAAAAAAAAAAAGAAAGAGAACAGTGGCTTCCTTCTCTAACTGCCTGCACTCAAGATCAGAGTTGTTGAGTGTTTTACACAGGTAAAATCAGCCCAAAGAGACTGGAGGCAAGAAGTTGGAAAATCAAAGATTCTTTCTAGCTGCTTAGCCAAGAAAGTATAAAATTTTTTTCAAGCCCCAGAATCTACAGATGTATGGTTTCCTGCTTGAAATGGAAGTCCAGTGCCCAGCAGGCATCTTAATCCATTAAGGCACTTAATCAAAACACCGTCCATGTGGAGAAAAGCATGTCCCTTCCTCTTCTCTGTCTTAAAAACAGGAAGTGTGTGCTCAGGCCCCAGGCCAGTTGCCATGTGTCCGGCCAGATAGCTGGAATAGAGGGCTGGCATCCTCCTTTATTACACGGAAGAAACTCTAGGACCAGCCAGTGACCCTGTGGCTTTACTTGTATACAGAATGCTATTGCTCCTTTTGCGATTTCCAATGGCTTGTTTTCCAAGCAACTGTTTGCTATAGATTTATTCTTCCAGGGAAGAAATAGAAGGACCCAGTTTAAGCCCCTCATGGGAATGACTAGGCTTCTCTGGTGCATCTGGAGATTACACACCCTTGCAGGTGGCTTGGGGGATCTGTGAACAGGGCTTTGTTTACTATACAGTACACATGACAAATGGCCTTAAGCTGTTATTCTTTCTGGTATGACGAGTTGTAATAAACTGACCCTGAAGAATACAGTGGTGCTCACACTGGTCACTGTGTTCCTAATGAAGCAAAACCCAAAGCTCTGTTCTTCAGGAGCGATTTTGGGGGTTGACTGGAAGGTTGGTGCGCCTTTTGTCTGTTTCATTGCCATCTACAGGAAGAGCCGAATCTTTCCATGTACAAGGAAGCTTGAGCGCACTGTAAGCCTGCTTTTTCCAGCGCAGTTCCCGGGTTCCTTGGGCCAAGCTCGGTTGCCTGGCTTGGGCCAGTGATGGCAAACCTTTCAGAGGTTTCAGTGGTAACACTCTGCTGTGGCGTGCGTGCTGCAGGTTCGCCACCCCTGGCCTGGGCCTTCGGACAGAGTGGAGGACATACCCCTGAGGAGCATGGAATGGCGACTCACCTCCACCCGTGACACTGTTACCTCAGGATTGTTTAGCCAGTAGCTGGAATTAGAGCTTCCTCGCTGGGGCTTCACACAACACTGGAAATCAGCCCGTCATCCAGCCTGCATAGCCACAGTCTTGATGATCCCTCTCTGTACAAAGGCAGCTAACAATAAGAGAAGGGGGAAAGCGAAGAGAGCAATGCTTGTGGGAGAGCTGAGGTCTTACTTTGTTGGTCCATAACTATCCATGACTGAGTGAACCTGTAAACAACTTTGCAAGGCGTGCTATGATGTCAACCCCTTCCACTGCTGTAATGTTAATATAATCTGGGAAGGTGAGCGAAGGGGAAATGTAAATAAAAATTTTTTTTTAATTTTGGTAATGTGTTAAAATGTCACTCTTTCTGCACTACCCTGCCTTCTTGCCAGATGATGAATTTTTAATTTTTATTATTTTTTTGGATGACTGTGAAGCAGGCTGTTGGGGGTAGTGTATCAGTTTTGAGAATACATGGTAAAAGAAAGGAGAACTGCTTGAGATGATTTAAGAATCATCTTGTGCAAATATACTTATTTGCCCTAATAAAACATTCACCCAGATATATCTGCCTTTAGTTACTAGTCCAGAAAATAGGAAGCACTGTCTGCTGTCTGTGCAGCAGGTGTACCGACCACCACCAGAAAGCTATGAACATGGTTCCTACCTCATAGGAAACGAGTGAGCACATGAACGTAGAAGTCATTTTACAAACTGCTAAGGGTTATGGAGGAAAAGTAGAGTATGGTAAAGGACTGTACTGAAGCGGGGTATGGGGGCACATGCCTTCAACCCCAGCACTTCGGGAGGTTGAGGCAGGAGGATCACAAATTTAGCTGGGCAACTTAGCAAGGCCTGTCTCAGATAAAGGGGTGGGGATGTAGCTCAGTGCGGAAGTCCTGGGTTCAATCCATATTACTGAATTTTAAAAAAAAAATTTTTTTGCGTGTGGTGTGTGTGCCTATCACAGCTGACTTCCCCGGTTTTCTTTTCCTTTTTTTTTTGGTGCTGGGGCTCGAACTCAGGGTCTTGCGCTTGCTAGGCAAGCTCTCTAACTCCTGAACTAAGTTCCCAGCCCTTTTTGTTTTGTTTTGTTTTGTTTTGAGGCAGGGTCTCACTGTGCAGTCCGGCCTGGCCTTGAACTCACTCTGTAGCCCAGCCCAAGCTGGTCTCCTTTTTTTTTTTTTAAATTGTCTTTTTTATTTACTTATTTATTGGTGCTGGGGATCGAACTCAGGGCCTTGTGCTTCCTAGGCATGCACTCTACCACTAAGCTAAATATTTATATTACATTCTTCTCGTGACCTTTTATTTTTCTCTTTTCTGAGAGGCAGACACAGAAATAGAGATCTTTGAAGGAGAACCTGAGATGGCACAGGAGCTGGAACTCTTTTGATATAGGGGAAAAAAATATGACTCCCGACCTGCTAGATGTCAGTTACGCTGAGTTCGTGTTCCCCGAAGTCGAAGAATGAATTCTAAGGAACAAAGGAGGTTAAGAGTAGGAAATTTATTGAGGGAGAGGAAGAGCTCCTAAGAGACAGGAGGGGACCTGAGTGGGTTGCCCTTATTTTTAATTTTTGAACCTAGTATCTGGTTGAGACAGGTGACAGGGAAGTTTGTCTGAGGAAAGAGAAGACCTAAACCAGTTGAAGGAACTGGGTAAGCAGAGGTGGGAGTGGCGAGGCCAGCAAGGAGGTGGCCAGAGCCTGCTGCACCGGACTTCACAGGGCAGGGCGGTGAGGAGTTTCTCTTACTGCAGGGGAAACCAGTGAAAAGTTTTAAGCGTTGGAAAAATAACCTCTAGAGCGCTTTGCAGACATTGACAAGTTGATAAAATTTATATAGAAATAGTCAAAGCAATTTTGAAAACAAATCGTTACCTAGAGACTTTCAGTAACGCTATGGTAAAAATGACAGGATGTGTTGGCACTGGGGTAGTCGTGTAGATCAGTAAGATAGTAGAGTCTAGAAACACCCATGCACATACGGTCAGCTGATTTTTAACACAGGTTCCAAGGTGACATGTTGCAAAAAGTAGTTATCTCAACCAATGCTGCTGGAGCAACTAAATATCTATATGGGGAGAAATGGTCTTGACCTTTAATAATTAAATCATAGACCAGAACATAAAAATGGAAACCATAAAACTTCCAGAAGAAAACAGGGAAAGAAAAATCTGACTTTAGGGAGTGACTCTTAGGACAAAAAACATGTCTGATAAAGACTTTACATCCAGAACATACGAAAGAACCCTTAAAACTCAACAAGTCTATTCAATAGAAATAAGGATTCGAACAAACATTCACAGAAAAGGTATACTGATTGCCAATGAGCACATGAAGAAAATGTTCATAGTCACTGGTCATCAAGGAAATACACATAAAAACTACAATAAGATCCCTTCCCCATGATGGCTAAAATTAAAAAGAATATTAAGTGTGGGCAAAGATGGGGAGCAACTGGAGTTCCCACAGATTGCTGGTGGACACAGCCATGAGAAAAAATTTGGCAGATTTGGGAGGAAGTGTTCGTTTTTGAGACAGGGTCTCACTATGTAGTCTAGGCTGGCCTTGAACTCAAGATCTCCTGCCTCACCCTCCTGAATGCCGGGAATACAAGTACGCACCACCAGACCCCACTAATTTGGCAGTTTTTTGACAGCTGTTCTACACAGCCCCAAGTTTGATCCCCAGCACCACCTCCCAAAAAAACTAGTGTCTTCCACACGGGGAGGGGAAGTCACTTGAGCCTCTAGAGGACAAGACGGCATGTACCTGGCTTTGCTTTTTTTTTTTTTTTCCTCGTATCAACCCAGGGCCCTTGCACTGAGCTGCATCCTCACATCCCCAACACCCCTTTTTCAGTTTTTACTTTTTATTAGCACATATTTCTTTTACACAGTGTTTACATTCCTTATGTGGAGTTGGTACATGTACATAACACATCTCGATTATTTTTTCATCCCCTCTCCTCCCCCTCCTTCTATCTCTTGGTCCCCTTGAGAAAGATTTCTCTTCCCGCTTCCTATTATCTATCTTTTATTTTGCTCTTTATTTATGCTTTGAGTTTCTCATATAAGAGAAACCATACAATACTTGTGTGCCTGATTTATTTCACTTATTATTACAGTCATAAGGCGCATCCATTTTCCTATAAATGACTCAAATTTTTGGCAGTGTAGTATTCCACTGTGTATAAATATCACATTTTCTTTATGCGTTCACCTGGACATATAAGTCACCTGCGAGGTTGAGCTGTTATGAACTGAGCTGCTATAAGAGGGTATGCAGCTGTCACTGTCACATGATGTCTCTAACTCTTCTCCAGCCCTTTTTCTATTTGCTTAGATTGAGACAGTCTCACTAAGTCACTACATGGCCCAGCCTGGACTTGAAATTGCAATCCTTCTGCCTCAGCGTCCCAGAGTGCTGGGCATACGTGTGTGCACCACCCCGCCCAGCTCAGAATGTACTTTCCTTTACAACAGTTATTTTGCTTTGCTATCAGTTAGCCACAAACTACAGAGCAGCAGCTCAAAGACAATGAAAGACGAGAGGCAGGTAACCCAGGAAAATGCACTGCATGGAGACGACGCAGTTTTCTCACGGTGCACACTGTTTTGTTCTCCCAAAACTCACTGAACTGTACAATTAAAATGGGCATTGTATCATATGTAAATTATGTATCAGTGAAGTTGATTTAAAAAACAAAAACTGTAATGGCACATGCCTGTAATCCCAGCATTGGGGAGGCTGAGGCAGGAGGATCCTTGTGAGTTTGAGGCCAGCCTGTGCTACATAGTGAGTTCGAGCCCAGCCTGAATTGCATAGCAAGACACTGTCTCAAAAAAAAGAAAAAAAAGAAAAAAAAAGAAAAACTATTTCATGGGGCTAGGGGTGCAGCGTGAACAAGAGTAGGTGCAGCAGGACTCACTAGATATTACTGCAGCCAGGCAAGGAGGGAGGGGCTGGGGCAAGTTGTAGTAATTGATTTGGAGACCAGCACTCATGGATGAATGAACTCTAACTTCAAAGTCTGAGATTAATGTGGTGGAAGGTGTCAAAGTGTGGTGAAAAGACAAACAACTAGGCTAGATGTGAAAGTATTCTAACCAAAAGGGAAAAAAGAAAACCAGAAAAGGAGTAAGGCAGGCTTGCGTTTAGTCTCATAAATGTAATATGGTATAGCAAGCATTGTTCAAAAGCTGGGTTACTTTTGGCTGGCCACATACCAGGCATCACTTTTGTTTTTTGGGGACATGGTCTTACTCTGTAGTTCAGGCTGGCTTCCAACTTGCAGCAATCCTCCTGCCTCAGCCTCTGAGTGCTAAGATTACAGGCATGCACCACACCTGGCTCTAGCTCCTCTGTTGTGTTTTTCTTTGTTTGTTTTGTTTTGTTTGAGACAGGGTGTTGCTGTGTAGTTCGGCCTGACTTTAATCATTATGCAGCCCGGGCTGGTCTCAAACTCGCAGTGATCCTCCTGCCTCAGCCTCCCGTGCCCGGCTTTCCTCTGTTGTGTTCCTGAGGACAGGAGTAGATGCAGAAAACAGAAAACCCCTTAGGCCACTCTGTCTCCACCAGACCCTAGCAGCTCTATCCCCACGGCCAGGCTCCCGGCCATCCTCTCCTTCACCTACAGGGAGCCTGAAACCTGAGTTCCTCTCCAGCTCCCTCAGCCCTTGGCGGGCATCTCTTGGGTGCCTCTGCTCCTCACTGCCCCGTCCTGGCCACTGAGGTGCGCACTGCCCTTCCTTTTTGCTCTTGGCCACAGCTCGGGTTTTTCTCCACAGCAGGCAGGCCACGTGGCCTGTCAGGAGCACCCCCTCACGGGGGTCCCACGGGGACACTACCGGATGACACCAGGCTGCAGGGCAGGGTCAAGCGAGCACTCCCCTCACGGCCGTCCCCCCACTGCCCTGGGGCTTTCTCCGAGCCCTGCGGGAGTCCCCCGGGCTCCCTTCCCGAGCAGACCTACCTGGGCACACGCGCCCCCGTGATGGAGATCGGAGACTCTGCAGCTCTCCGGCCGGGGCCTCCCCGGGGAGGAGGGGTTCGCCCGGGAAGAGAGGCGGAGACGGGACGGCGACAGCCAGCTGCGCCGCGCCCAGTGGCAGGCCGGCCTGGGGACAAAGTTGACTTAGGCGAAGAGTGAGGTGGGCCGACACCCGCAGTGGCCAGGCTTCCTCTCTGTCCGCCTTCTTATGGGGAGCTGGCGGGGGCTGAGGGTCAAAGGGTCAACTGACCACCCCGTCCCACTCCACCCCACCCCGTGCATCCTCTTAATTGGACTCTGGCGCGGATTCGAGCCCCTTCGAGTGTGGCCTGAGGCAAGCCGAGATGGTAAGTGGGCTTCTCCAGCTTGCTGGGTCCTCAGCCAGGGACTGCTACATCGAGTGCTTGCCACGACCCAGTGGGGCTCTTTCCTGGTGCCTACGGGTTGGCCTTGGAGCTGTAAGGCAGAGGAATGACGTGGGAAGGTGCCGATCATGGACAGAAACCATGTTTTGTCCAGTCCTCTGTTTCCTGCTGCTGAGAGGCTAACTGTCCAGCTCGATGTCACTTGGCTTAGGGTGGACATTCATCCCCTTGGACTGTTATGTATAGGAAGGGGCCTGTGTGCCTGGTGGTTTCAGTGCTGTTCTGGGAGACCAAACTTGTTCTTTCCATATTCGAGAGGGGGATATGACAGGGCATGGACACCTTGCAGGACGCAGGAGATGGTGAATGCCCGGGAGCCAGAGCTTGGGTGGTGTTCTTAGCGCTCCGGCTCCTGTAACCCTCCAGAGGCAAAAAACGGTCTGCTGGGCGGTAGACATGTGTTTCTGCCCCATTAAAGAGACTTTTAGATTTGTTTTTCTGTGCTCCCCCATCCCCTGTGAAACTTTGTGTGCTACGACCTTTTGGAGTGTCACAGACCATTGTCATATCTAAGACTTTGCCGCCGACCCCCCCATCTCATTTTACTCCTGTTGAGAGTCCACTTTGTAGGCCAGTTTCTCGACCTTGGTGCTGCTATCTGCGTCCTCTAATTCTTTGTCCTGGGGCTGCTGTCCTGTGCATTGTAGGGTGTTCAACAGCGCATCCCTGGCCTTGACCACAGGCGAATATTGCCAAATGATGTTGCCAAATGTTTCCCAAAGACGTCTTGCTGGGAACCACCGCTGCTGACAAATTCGAGGCCTCTGGCCAGCCCCACATCCCAGGTGGAGACTAGAGTGGAGATAGAGCTAGTTAAATTGGCATTGTTCTGTGGGATACTTTACCTTTTAGCATTTATCGGTTTGTACTGTAATTAGTTTTTGTGTGTTTACCAAATCTTCCCTCAAGGAGATCAGCCTAGAGGGATGAGCTCATTTAGAGCCACAGTTACATCCTCAGCCCCTGACAGGGCCCCTCAGCGCCCCCAGAAACACCTAAAGGCAAATTAATGCCACGGAGGAAAAACAGACACGGCGCCCAGGGCCTGGGGTCCTGGTTCCAGTAGGTCGTTAATGCATACGTGACTCACTCATCTTGGATGCTTCCCTCACTTTGTTCATTTTGTTTTTTGAGACAGGGTCTCACTATGTAGGTTAAACTGACCTTGAACTCGCTATGTAGCTTAGGCTGGCCTCGAAATCACAGTGATCTGCCTGCCTCAACCTGCTTTTCTCACTTTTAAAAAGAAGCCCGTCAGCTCGCAGAGAACTGAGAGAGGACAGCTCTTCCAGGCCAGACCACAAATCTGTGTGGTTTCACAGCAAAGGTATTCGCTCAGGCATCCTGGCGAGAGAATGCAGATTGCTGTTCTAGGGACTTGGATGTGTGTCAGAAATAGGTGACCAGCCCCCAAACCTTTATGAGAACCTGAAGAACCTAACGCCACTCGCCCTGCAGCCCTTCAGTGTAGAAGTGGAGGATGACCCAGGGCAGGTGAGCATTCTCCCTCCTAACATGAGATGGGCATTGTCCCCATTTGCAGATGAGAAAAGGAAAGAAGTTAAACCTGGATGGGAGCCAGGTCTATGGTTATAAAAAACTACACTGGGGACCTGCTGGTACATCTTTATGTGCCATGAAGTCTGGAAAAGAATTATTAGCCTCATGAACAAATGGTGCCGCCCCTACTTGGGTCCTTTGAGGAGGGGTGGCTTGGGGGAGGGGATGCCAGAAGCTCGCCAGTATGGTGGTCCTCTCCCAGGCCCGTCCCAGCTGCTGTGGGCACCGAGAGTGCAGCGAGGGCTGGGAGTCCTCCTTGGGAGCAAGAGGTGCCCCGGGGCGCCACAGCCTGGCCTCCTGTCTTCCCAAAGGTGCCGAGGACCAGGACAACCCTGCCAGTGAGGGTTGGCAGCCTCTGGCCCACAATGCTACAGACATGCTTGGCCAGGTCAGTGAGGGCCAGGGAGAGCCTGGTCAGGGGAGAGCCCCTCTTGGTGGGTGGGGATCCGATTGCAGGAACCAGGACTCCATCCACCTGGCATTTCTGAGCGAGCCAGGCCCGCTGGTGTTTCCTAGCCCCTGCTCCTTCAGAGAAATCAGTTGTGATGGCAGCCACAGAGCTTGGAAACCTTTGGGGGCGTTATCTTCCCTGGTAGAGGGATGGGGAAGGGACATTCTGACTTCCTCCTGGTCACTTTTTGGAGGCTTCTGGGCAGGCTGTGTCTGGGGAGGGGGACGTGGTGCTGTCAAAATGGGTCAGGTCTCAAACTCCAGGGTTGCTCCTTCCAGACAGTTGGGAGTGGCCTTGCTTTCATCAGACCTCTGAATCTGTGTCTCTTGGTCTCACTGCACCTCCCAAGGCAGGCAGCCAGCTGCTGACCCATGGCAAGGGCGCCGGCAGGCCCAACCTGGTGAGCACCGACTTCTCCCCGGAGCTGCACTTCAAGGTGGACACATCGCCCTGAATCCTGGGCAAGGGGATCTGGAGCCAATAGCACGCTGTGTGGCCGCCCAGCAACGGCCAGGCCTGTGCAGACAACCCTCCTGAGGAGGAGTGCTTGGCCCAGTTTTGGGAGGCCAAGAAGTACTAAGGAGGGCTGCTGAGTTGGAGAACCGCCCTGCCGAGCCCTTCTCCCCACCCTCGCCCAGCTCAGCCAGGGAAGATGTCTGGCGCTGTGTGTGCCCTGCCTGTGACCTCCAGGCGGGTCAGGGCCCCAGGCATCCCTGTGTGTGTTGTGGGGGAAAAGGCTGATGGGTGTGCCGGGCCCAGGGTGCCAGGGGTGCGGTGGAAACGTGTGTACACTTGTCTTTCCTGGGACCTCCTCTCCTACGCTGAGGCAGCCTAGGCTCTTCTGCCCTGGGCTCTTCTGCCTTGGCTCTGACAGGTGTGGCCAGAGCATCCCAGACACATCCTGATTGCTAGAAGCTGCTGTGACTTTCAGACCCCAATCCTGGCTGAGCAGGGGAATGAGGGGGACAATAAGAAGAGCTACTCATTTCCTCTGGCCCTACAGCTGCTCCTTGCCAGGCTGACGTCAGCCTGGGTGACTGAGCTTCCTTGGCCGGGTGGTGCACATGCTCTTCTCGTCCCACCCCTGCGTGAACCACTGCACAAGGGGCACCTTAGCTCCAGGCTGATCCCTTCTGGAGAATGCACGATAGCTTGGGGCCTGAGTGGGCAGACAGGCTGAGCACCCTCCAGACAGGGAGTGGGTCACCCAATTCTAGTCCTTCTGCTTTGTTCAGCACCTGTGTTCTGCCCAGTAGTAGGAATTTGCGGGGCTTAGGGTGGGCTCAGGAGGATGTCGTGTGCCTATGGTGATTGTAAACCAGCACTCCGTTGGAGGGGCAGATTTGTAGCATTTGGGCAGTTTCTGTTGGATTTACACCATGGTGGTGTCACTGAGCACACTGACGCAGGGTTGGGAGGAAAGAGCAGCTCTCTGAGCATATCCTCTTCCTCTTTCTGGCCTTCCTGCATCACCCAAACCATACCTCCTTGCCTTCTGGGGGCTGAAATGTTGAAGCCCCACCTGTCCCTGTTCACAGAAGCCTTGAAAAGGTAAGGGACATCAATTCTAGTCTCTAGACAGCTGCCCTGAAGCTCTCTGGTGTCCTCAGCAATAAAGCACTTTATTTTCAGATTCTGTCTGAAGAAGGATGGGGTGTAGGGCACCTTTGCTCACCGCCCAGGCCAAGCTCCTGTGGGTTGCATTTGTAACCGCCTAGCCCACAGCTGGCTCCTTTTCCTGAAGCAGCTGGACAGACAGCTCCTGGGTTGCAGGGCGAGCTGGTAACACCTGTGAAGGGCTGCTGCATCAAACCTGACAGCAGCTGGCTGGACCTCGGAGACACATTCACACTCAACTTTGGTCACACAGGTCAGTTGCGTTTGCTCCACAGGGAAGTGGTCTCCCAGTAATTAGCTGTGAGGGGATGCGGGCAGAGCTGCCTAAAGGACCACACCTGTAAAACGAGAGGATGGGTCAGCAGGCAGGGTGAAGGAAGCCATGTCCAGAGGCACCACTTGGAGAAGCTCAGAGAACCGAGCGTTTCCTCCTCTCATCATACCTAAAGGTAAGTTATTCGTCTGGTCCTGGGTGACTAGAGCAACTAGAATATTAAAGGGTTAGAGAAGGTAGGATCTCGGTCACCAGTTGAAAGCCACGTTCACACTCTTTTGCTGTCTGAGGAGTTTAGTGAGCTTAACACAGAGTTGGGAGTATAGATAAGTGACGCAGTGCTTGCCCTGATGTATGTGGCCCTGGCACCACACACACAAGATTAGTACAGGCATGCTTGAATTTTTGGACCGGGGTCTTGCTGTTGCCCGGACTGGCCTTGAATGCCTGGATTCAAGTGATCTCTCACCAGCTTTTCAAGTAACTGGGACTACAGGCACGCCTTACCGTGCCTGGCTTGTTTTGTTTTTTGGCAGAAACTTTTTTTTTTAAATAACAAGACAGAGACACCCCAGAGTCTGTATTCACAGAAATACAAATTCCCCTCCTCTCTAGAACTTACCTTGGCTCCTAAATACACCATCTAAATCAAAGTGATACCTAATGCTTGTCTAGTACCCAAACTAAATTTAAAATTATAATGTAAGCAACACACAAAACTGCTGCCATGTCAGGTGACAGAAGAAAGAAACTAAAGAAAAGGGCAGGAAAGGAGTGTTGAAGGGGCTTCGGAGTGAGTCGGCTCAGGAATAGTGTTTATTCAAGCTCTGCAAAGGAGAAAGGGAGGTGGTGCAGGTGGCTGCAGCTTACAGGACACCTGTGTGGGAGGAGAGGTGCCAAGGGAGGGGTCGCTGAACCCAGGAAAGAGGACTGGGGGCCAGGAACAGAGGCCGGGGCCCATGAAACGAGACGAGGCCTTCCTCCCACTTTAGTCCTGTGTCAGTCACCTCACTGGCTTGACCAGCTGCTCCTCCTGTCTCCAACACCAGGAGCTCACGCAGGGCCCTGGCATCCAGAATAGCACCATCGCTGTTTCTCCCTCAGTGAGTCGGTTTTGCCCAGTCTTCCCCCTTGTCTCATTAAGGCCCCTGGGCAAGGCAAGACCGGTCAAACTGAATCTTACTAGAGTGTAAAGCCACCAAGGGTACAAACCCTGCCCGAGCCTGCTAACCTGTCTCCTGAAAGTCAATGTTTCAGATCTTTCTGCTCTGTTAATCACAATAGGGCCCCCGACATGCTGCTTTGCTTCCCCCATTATCTTGGTTTTCTTTGCAGGTGTCACAAAATGTACCCCTGATGTCACAATCGCCTGAGTTAGTAAGGTTCAGGTCCATGGGCTACATGGCACACCTACCAACTAAGAATCTCTCAGAGCGGATCCACTTTTCTGTAGTCAACAGGTTTCCCCAGGTGGTTCTTAGGCATGGAGAACTGTTGGTCTGAGCCAGTGTTTTTTTTGTTTGTTTGTTTTTGTTTTTCTGGTGCTGGGGATGGAATTCAGGGCCTCGCGCTTGCTAGGCAAGTGCTCTACTACTTGCACTAAATCCCCACCTGAGCCAGTGTTTTGAAATATCAATTCTGGTTTAAGGAAAAACACTTGGGGTTGTGCACGCACAAGTCAGCAAGCACCATCTGCTAAATGCCAGGCGCTCCCACATACATTATCTTAAATGCTTTCACAAGGTACTTATCATGTCCATTTTACAGATAAGAAATTTGCCCAATTGGTTAGGAAGTGGAACATCTGTCATTCAAACCAAGTCCATGGTTTTATTTGTAGCAATGCCATTCTGCTTTTTTATTCTTTACAGGGTTGTGGCCTGGAAGATTCTGCTTTTTTAGATTCAGATGGCTAACAGTATTATCAGTAAGACAGTAGTGATAGGAATGAATAACTGTTTGGTACGGAGCTGAGGGCTGGCACCCAGGGCTTTGGCTGTTACCCTGGGGGTGTGACCGCTTCACATTTTCCTCAGAGTAGTCTCTAACTGTTAACTTGCTAGCCAGGGCTCCAGTTTTGTGTTAGTGGTCTCTGCATTGACTTGATTCAAGCTATGGTCCCAAGTTTTGTTTTAATTGAAAGATGTCTTTTTAGACCTCTTGGGGAGACAAATGTAATGCCAAATCAGGTATCAGTGAATTCAGTCCAGCACTCAGCAAGTCAAGCCAAAGAGGGTTTTTAGGGGTCTAGATGATCCAGATCACAACTAAAGATTTTCTGTTTTAACTACATTTTGGCCAAGTCAAGTAGGATTGGCCTGCAGGTCTGCCACCTGAATAAAATAGGCAAAAATACAGGACAAAAACAGTGGCAGCCACAGGAGGGAGCGGTCAGACTTAGAGGGTGCTGACTCAGCCTGGAGTGCAGGGAGCCAGAGCAGACTTGTCTGGGAAAGTTGACTCCCTGTTGGTGTATCCTGAACCCCACTAGATTGTGTGTAGCCCCAGCACTTGGCACATAGCCGGTGCTCAGTGAACTGTTTAATGGTACCAGGCATTTAAAACTACTTTAACAAGGACATTTTTTTCCCTCCTGATGAG
>PVJO010008641.1:0-74066 GCA_004026905.1 Hystrix cristata | reverse complement strand
GCTCCTGACTCAGCCTCCCAAAGTGCTGGGATTACAGACACAAGCTACCACACCTGGCTTAATACATCTTTTTAATGAGCACAGAGACATTGCCTCCTTAGCGTGCTGAGATTGCATCCTAACACCTGCCAGTACTTTGTTGTCTTGTATTAAACATCCCACAAATGGAGCACAGGAGCTGGCGGGATGCAGAGGCGCCTCTCTGCCAGCCTTCCAGGTGCTAGTCCTGCCACTGTGAGAACTCTGGACCAGGGAGCAGATCCCCTATCAGCCGGAAGTGCACACGAGGAGATAATCATTGTTTTATTGTAAAGACGGTGACTCCCTCAGGTTTGCATTTGTACTGTGATTCTACAAGGCTTTGTAATTCTGTTTACTGATCTCCAGCACTCATCCCGATGCTTTCCACTTTGCAGGCTGCTGATAGGAAACCATGCTCAACTTTTCCAAATTTTCTGATACCTCCCAGTGGGAGAAATAATTGTTAGTGTTCAACTGCAGAATGTTCCTCACCTAATGGGCTCCAAACTGCAGGGTATGTATCTGATTTCTTTGACTGACTTGATTGTTTTGTGTATGCATTCCAACATCTTGAATAATTTAGGAGCAACCCTCAATTTTGGCTTATGGCTAATTTGTTGTCTGGCAATTACGTATCCTTCTGAAGCGACATATTTCACTCAGGTATCCAAAACTAGGAAAGAACTGCTTTATATGAAGACTCAGTGTTATGTGAATTTGGGCACAGTGCGTGGCCGATCAGGTTCTGGGAAACCGGGTACTCACCTGCAGGTGCTCACCCACAGGTGCTCGAGGTGTTCTGAAAGGCAGGGCTGGGCCTGACTCCTGACCTCGGCACTGGTGGAAGGGTTAGTTTTCTCTTGCCATGAAACTTTTCCCCTCACAGTAGCTGAAGACAATCACACAAAGGATCCCAAGGCCTTCCTGAGCTCATGATGTAAGCTTGGGCACTGTACCAAGGGGAGGAAGCGGTCAGATCATGTTTGCTCACCTGCCTTTGTGCTTTTCTTGCTTCCATGATCCCGCTCTGATGGAAGGTAAATCGCGCCTGGTGTAGAAGTGGGCTGAGGTGGGCTGAGGTGCAACCATGCAGATGCATCGCAGTCTCTGCATCCCAAATGTGGCAGTGCTGTCCCAGGGGGCCATGGGCCACCCACAAGCGGCAGCAGGTTCTTCTCCTCGAACTACACACTTTCCTCCCTGCTGCTGTCTCCCTCTGTGAGGTCTGGAGCTCACCCACCAGATCTGGATGCCACCACTGTTTACTGGAGACTTCCTTCTTTGACATGCTTCCTTGGGGAAGTTTTCTGGAATTAACACTTTGGAAGGAGGAGTAGGGCCCCCTCCCGTTTCCTAATAGGGGAACTTAATTGGAAGGTGAGGTCCTCCTTGCCAGAAACTCCCCCCTAAAGTAATCTCAAGGCTTTGGGCAGGACGCAAATTCATATTTTGTAAGTGGCCCGCAGCCAGAGACCACAAGAAACGCACCTGTGGTTGAACAAGTTGGGTTTATTTTTTGTTACAATGAGGGACAGCACTGTGGGGAGTCTTAGTAAATGGATGTTAGGGAGGACCTAGCTATGGTGGCTTTGTCCCCCCAGAACTCACATATTGGAAACCTAATCTTTAAAGCCAAGTGGTAATGGCTTTGGAGGTGGGGCCTGTGGGGGATAATTGGACTGGACGAGGTCATGAGGGTGGACACCCACAATTGCTTTAGTGGCTTTACAAGAAGGAGATGGAAGAGGAAGTACAGGAGAGTAGCCCTAGCACGCTTTGTCTGTCTCACTGTGTGACGTTCTCTGTCATTTATGACCCCTGGAAGGCGCTCACCAGGTGCTAACCAGATGTGGGCACCATGCTCTAAAAGCACAAGCTTAATGAAGCTCTGGTCTTCAGAAATGGCCAATCTGTGGTATTCAGTTATAGCAACAGAAAAGCGACAAAGACAGGCCGGTTAGAGGATTTTGATTTGTGTTTGGAAATTTGGGGGAGGGATTGGATGCTTCCAAGATGTGGACTGGATGCTTTGGGGAAGGTGGCAGATTCTGCGGTGGGGGAGGAATGAGTAGTGCTGTGGCTGTTGCCTGTGAAGAGCAGCAACCCCTCAGCATAATAGGGGACTGTGTGGGCATTTTTGTGTGCTGGACTTTGCTCCTATTTCTGTCGCGCTCAGACGTGACAATGGAGTCTTTTTGATTTTGGTTTGATTCATCACAGTTGTAGAGCGGCCGGCTCTGGTGTGGTGTCTGTGAAACTTTCGTTCAGCAGGGCCAGCCTCAAGTGCCAGCACCAGCTCCTAGCAACACCATGTCCTGGCGATGGTGCCAGGTCAGTTCTTGGGTGTCAGGGCCCTTTTCCCTTTTTCTCAATCTGTACACTTTTATGTGGTCATATTGATTATTGCAAGAAGGAAATGCTTTTTTGGTTTTATTTTTCAGACAAGGTCTCACTATGTAGTCTAGGCTGGCTTTGAACTTTCACCAATCCTCCTGGTTCAGCCTAAGAAGGAAATACTTCTTCGCGGCTTAGTATTGAACCACTGCTATGAGCCTTTTGAGGATGCGTCCTGGCCCTGGCCCAGCACAGTGCCTCTTCTGACGGGTGCGCCCCCGTGTGGTGCCTGGTGCCAGCACTCCTGGGCATCGCTCTGGCTTTGCGATTGTAGCTCCTCTCTGCATTAACAGTGAGAGCAGAAAAACAGAGAAAAAGGAAAAGAAAAGCAAGAAGTGATAGGCAAAAGAGAGTGAAGGGTAAACTAGCGAGGGTGAAGTCAGGAGCAGTGAAAAGATGGCTTCAGAATGAAGCAGAAGCGACTCCTGAAAAGTGAACCTCGCAAAGGCTAAAAACTGGAAAGATGCAGCTGAGAAGGAGGGAGAACAAGCAGCAGCAGAGGGAAATTCAGGCCAAGGCTGCCCACAAGCCTCTCACGTCATTCTCTGGTTCTGTTACATTGAATATACGGCAACTCTCAAAATGAGTTTGCGGCGGGCTGGAGCTTAGAACACGATTGTTTTGTTCAGCAGAGTTTGGGTTGGAGTTGGGTCAAATTCGACAGGGTTTCGCCCGTAGGAACAGCAGGGAAGGGAGCTCAAGTGGCACCTGTGGCACAGGGCTGCGGAAGCAGGTTAAAACCCGCAGCCCAGCATCCACCCTGCTCTGAGCTCTGTGTGCATCCAGCACGCTCTTCAGAGTCCCGTCCAGTCTGAAAAACCCCGCTGCCCTTGAGTTAGCAGGGAAAGCAGCGTGCGGAGGTCCAGCAGCCCCACTCGGGCCAGCGGGCACGCGGGTGTGGGGAGGGTGGGTGCGAGAATCCTTGAAGTCTCGGTTCCTCAGATCTGCAGCATAACGTAAGCACCATTTCTGTGAACATCCCTCGAACGCGGGGATGCTCGAGGGCCACCGTGGACAGCAGACAGGAGGCGAGCGCGAAGCAGCAGCAACCTCGTGCTGCTGGATGGAGGCTGGTCCCGGAGCCTGAGCCGACGGGACGTTCGCTCCATCCTGGATTCTCGCTGGGCTGTGTGTGTGCGGGGTGTCTCAGACTGTCAGAGGCTGTTCTACCAGCTCTGGGGGGGAGGGCGGGGCAGAAATCGGCCTTGTGAAACTCAGGCCACCGTCAAGAAGGTGAGACCTTAGTGGCGTGACCGTTTCACTCAATCTTTAGAGACTGTTTTCCCGGAGAGAAATTAGTGTCCCATTTTACATACATTTTCCTAAGAGCCAACATCAGGTTTCAGCCCCAGGGGAAATAATTGTTGGAGAAGTTGTTCTTAGAGGTTGGGGGAGCACTTTCTTTGTCTAGATGCCAGAGAAGTGTAGTAGGCCCACATTTCTTTGTTTTATTTTTTTGGCTGGGTGACTATGCTTGGAGAGATGGCTTTTTGTGCTGTTCATGTGGAGGTTAGTCTTCGTTACTGGAGAGAGTTGTTTGGAATCCCCAAATACTTTATAACTATATCTGTCATGGAGATACTGCTGTGGTTGAAATGTGGCTTGTCTGCCAAGGGTTCCCGTTTTGGAACCTGGTTCTCCTTGTGGTGATGCAGAGGTGGTGGGGCCTTTAAGGGGTGGGGCCCGGTGGGAGGACACAGACTAGCTCTTCCTCCCCTCTCTCTGGCTTCCTGTCTTGCACATGCTCCTGCCATCTTATTTTATTTTTTCTTTTTGTGTGTTTGATCCTGGAGATTGAACTCAGAGCCTCATGTGTGCTAGGTAAGTGCTCTATGGCCAGGCAACATCCCCAGCTCTTTTTAAAATCCAAGACAGGTCTTACTAAGTTGCCCAGGTTGACCTTGAAATTATAACCCTCCTGCCTCAGCCTTCTGAGTAGCTGAGTTTACAGATATGTGCCACCCTGCCCTAGTCATGCTCATGCCCCATACGGTGCTGTACACCATTTGATGATAAAGCCAAAGGGCCCTGGCAAGAACTGATACTATGCTTTTTGCTTTCAGCCTTCAAAAACTGTGAGCTAAATAAATAAATGTCTTTTTCAATAAGTACCCAGCCTTAGGTATTTCATTACAATAAGAAAAAACAGAGTAATACAAAAACCTTTTGAGTATTAGCGGCAACAGCATGTATTGGTTGTCCCTTTAGAAGCTGCTTCATGTCTCACCATCTCCCCTTCAGGTTACCTATGTCCTCTCTCGTGAAAATCTTGGAAATTTCTTAGAGGAAGCCATGGTCATGTTGGTTTTTCTGCTAGTGCATGGCCCATTCTGTGGAAAGTGCGCGTGGAACAGCTTTCTACTGGGGCAGAAAGGATGTGACCCTGTGACACTGGTTCAAATCATTCAGGTTGGCAGGAAAAGGGACTTACTTAGGTTTTTGTTTTGTTTTGTTTTGTTTTTAAAGATATGTGTTTAGGGAGTAAGAAAACCAGGAAATTGTCTTATTCACTGCCCAAACTCATTCAAGCCAAGAATACTTGAGAACTAGTTACCAGTTCAGGATGCATCATGGCCTCTCTCATTATCAGCTACCGCCGTCTGTGTAACAGACAGAGTGCGACTATTTCTGTCTAAGCTTTCTCTGTTCTGACGCTACTGACTCACTCTGTGCTCTACCTTGCAGGTTTGGTTTAGTCATGGCTTCTGCTTACTGCTTTCTCCAAAGTGGTTTTCCTGCTTTCATTGCCTCTCTGCATTCTTTTCTGTGTGTCCCACATTCAGACTTCCTGAGAGAGGGACTCTGGTGGTTCAGACCGACAGCAGCCAGGATAACGTGGTACCCCAAGCTGGGCTTTTGTTTTAAACCACCTCCTAGAGGGCACCGGCCAAAAAGGGAAGTGGTCGCCTCTGGGTCAGACGCTAAACCCTGCCTGGTGAGCTGTGGCGAAGGCAGCAGAGAGACCTGGCGTGAAATGCGCTAGTCTGGGCTGAGCTGCCTCACAGAGGGGCTCCTGGCAGGCGAGCCTGAGGAAGCTTCTCAGAAATGCTTGCACGGGCTGCTTGGTGCTCATAAACAGTATTAGACAGCAAATAAGAAGTATCACACTGGTAAAATGAGGCCAGGAGAGGCTGGGAGAATGATGGTCTGGGTGGCAGATTCCTGTGTACGATTTTGAGGACGGACTTCTCTGAATGGCACAACATCCTTCGCCTGGCGGGCCCCTGCTTACCTTTCCAGCTTCCCGCCACACAGGCATGGTGTTCTGGCCGCCGGGTCTACCCACAACCCCTGTGTGACAGTGCCGTGTCCATTCAGGTGCCACTAGGAAGGACTCCTGCATTTCTTTAATTTTGGGATGATGCATTTCTTTGCTGAAACCCTCTCTGAACGATTAATAACCTCTCCTTGGCAGCCCTCCATTCTTGCCTCTATTACAGTACCTGGAGTACTGGGTTGTGTTTGTTGGTTGATGCACTCACCTTGTTCTCGGGACTGGGAGGAAAGGGCTGATTTTGATTTACTCATCTCTGAATCCCAGCAGCTAGCCCAGTGCTTGGGACCTATAATTCCTGCCAGGACTAGCTCATATTTATTGAATTACTACTCTTTTCCACACATTGTTCCAAGTATTTTATGTGTATTAACTAATTTAATCCTCTTCACAACCTTCTAAGCAAGAGTCATAATTATCCTCATTTTGTGTTTTGGGAAACTGAAGCACAGAGGGCTGAGAAACTTGGCTCTGGGAACCATAGCCAATTAGCAGGTGAGTCAGGATTCAGATCAGACAGCTATTCTAGTTGGTCTTTGTCCACTGAGCTATACCACCCCTTGGTGACAAAAACTGTAGAGGAATTAACAGGCACTTGGTCAGTGTGAGGAAATAAAGGAACCATGTGTTAGTGGCCTTTGTGTTAATGGGATAAAATAACTGACATAAACAATTTAAAAGAGGAAAGATGTTATTGGCTCACAGTTTCAGAAGCTTCGAGGCATGGTTGGCTGGCTCTGTTGCTTTTAGGCCTGTGGCAAAGGAGAAGCATCATGGCCGAGAAGCATGGTGGAAGAAAGCTGCTCACCTCATGGCAGCCAGGAAGCAGAAACAAAACAAGAGAATGAGAGCACGAGTGTGAGTGCGAGTGAGAGAGCAAGAGAGTGTGTGTGAGAGTGAGAGTGAGAAAGAGTGGGAGAGAGGGGTGAGGGACAAGAATATACCCTTCTAGGTTTTGCCCTTGGTGACCTACTTCATCCTCGTAGGCCCCACTTCCTAGTAGCACATTCAGCTGTGATCCATCAATGTGTCAATCCATCAAAGCGGTTAGGACCCCCGTGTATAACCACCTTCCAAAAACCCCACTTCTGAACAGCCCTCATCTAAGAGGGCCAGATACTGCTCGAGCTGGTGGCAGACCTTGGTGTCATCGTGTGGTTCTGGTTTCACAGACACGCAGAATGCAAGAGTTGCATCAGCGAGACTTCCAGCCAGTCAAACGCTACCTTGGAGGCGAGCAGTGTGCCCCGAAAGGGCAGTGCTGGAGGCTGTAAGGGTGAAGCCCAAAGTACAGTGGAGACCACAGGAAGTTGAAGCTAGGAATGTAGAATGTTGGAGGAAAGCCACAGCAGTGACTAGAGCCGACTCAAGTGAGAGGCCATGAGGGTTTCAACTGGAGCTGCCGTAGGGGTGAGGTTGGCCAAGTTGCTTGGAGCTTCTATCTCGCCACCACTTGTCCTAGATGCTGGACAGGGAATGATAGGATTTAATGTTCACCTTGCCGGGTTTTGGTCTTGCTTTGGTCCCCCTGCCTTCTATTCCCCTATTTCTCCCTATTGGAATAGGAATGTTTACCCAGTGCCATTGTATGTTGGCAGTGTTTAATTTTCTTTTTGATTTTTATAAAGGCTTGTAGATAAGGTTTGCCTTGAATCTCAGAGGAGACTTTGGACTTGAACTTTTCAGTGATTCTGGAACTGTTAATACTTTGGTGATTCAGAGATGAACTAAATACATTTCATGTAAAAAAGTGGACATGTCTTTGGGGAGGACGAGGGGTGTTATGATTTGGATATGGGTGACCCTAAAGGCCTCCAAGGGGCTTTTGAAAGGTGATTAGATCATGAGGGTGCTATAACTGAGTGTGTTGTTAGGAGGTGGGGCCTGGTCAGAAGAGGTGAGTTACTGGGGGTGTGAGCTAGAAAGGTATGTCTCTCTCCCAAGCTCCTCCCTTCTTCCTCTGCTTCCTGGCCACCATGACATGAACAGCTTTCCTCTACCAGACCCTTCTGCCTTCCCTCTTCTGACTCGGAGCCAGCCGACTGGGGATGTAACCATGAGCCAAAATAAACCTCTCCGCGTTTAATCTGTGGGTGGCAGGTACTGTGTCTCAGTGGTGAGAAGCGACTAAGAGGGATGGGAACATGAGACTCAGTAGGACTTGCTGATCGATGGTGCTGGGAAGCTGGGACAAGTGAGGTCAGAGCCCGCAGAGCAGGAGGTGTGGCCGGGCCTGGGTTCTGGGTCTGGTTTTGTCACTACCTACTCTGGATACATTACCCATCCACTTTGTTGGGTCTAAATTTTGTTCTGGGAGTGTAAAATGTTAGACTAACAACTGCTCATTTTTCTTCCCCTTCTGAATACTATAGTAATAGAGCCAGAGGTTCAGAGTTTGTATGACTGAGAATATAAGAGGTACCAAATTCTGTTGTCTTCTTCAAAGAGACCCTTCTCTCCCCCCTCTTTTTTTTTTAATCAATCCTGGATATATCATTTTTTGTTTTGTTTTGTTTTGTTTGGGGCATTTGAGCCTGAAATTTCAGCATCAGTGAAAGGTTTTGAGACCAGAACACAAGATCAGTCAGCAGTAAGTTTTTTCTGGAATCCTCTGCCACCTTGCGTGATTTGAACCTCTCCATTGCTGCAAGGGGCAGAAGCAGGTGGTTTCTAAGTCCTTTAGCCTTTCCTCCCCTCCCTGAGGGCATGGGAACAGTCTTCTTGGTCAGGCTTCACATCTGCTTTGTGATGATGTTCCTTAAATATCTTTTTCCCTGGACAGTCCAGCAGGACATCGTCAAGGAGAAAGGAAGCGAGGCCTGTACCTGGCAACGTACGCATGTGGTCCCCTGCTAATGAATGTTTTTATGTTTCAAGCCCTTCTGGACTGCTTTTTGCTATAGGTGAAATTAAATGCCTGAGCAGTTGCGGAAGCCTCTAGTGAGCTGGTTTCCATGGAAGCCCTCAGAGGGTCGAGGCCCTCTCCAAAGGAGAGCAGTTTATTTTCAATTAACAAAGGGCAACGAGGTTTTTAACTGTGATTTTGCTTATGGAAACTTTAGATAAATTTCCCCAGCCCTGCAGGTGCCATATAATCTCCCACCTACTTATCTTTATGGACCTGGGAGGGGGGTTGTTGACTTCTATAACAGTGTAATATCCCAGACACAGGATGTTGGTGATATGAACCAACAAAAGAATGTTAGTTCTTAATCAAAAAGAGACACTATCAAATTGACCTACTAGGTATTAATCAAGTGTGTACTGATAATTCCACCTGCTGGAGATGGCGAATTCCCACAGTCTCAGAGTTCTGGGTTGGGTGTTGAGAATGGATGTCTACTTCATTGGAAAGAGAACTGTGGCATTCTTTGAGGTGCCGATCAAAGATATGAATGCTATCAACCACCACGTTAAACATTTCAAGAATCACAGCCTTTCTGAGGAAGCAGAGGTAATTATTATCCAGGTATGTCCCATTCAAGAGCAACTTACCATGTGGAAATTTATCAAAATACAATTGAAAGAATATGGATTGGTTTTGCCCTTAAAGTCCTAGAAAATGAGATTCTCCTTGGTCCAGAAGAATGACTAAAATTTCCTTCAGTTTGTTGATTTTTCCTTCTGATATGTCTAGTTTATAGTCAAGTATGTCCATTGAGTTTTTATATTTTATAGTGCATATATGTTTTCATTTTGGAAGTTCATTTGATTCTTTTTCAAAGGTTCTATATCATTTTGAGTAGTTTTTTTTTATTACAGGCATGTACTTTCATGTTTACCATTTGTTCCTTTAAACACAATAATCACAATTTTAGAAAACAGATCAGAATCTGATAATTCCAATATCTGAAATCTGTGTGGGTCTGTTTCTGTGCTGTGTGATTTCTGATAGTTCTTGTTTCTGGTTTGCCTGGTAATCTCTAATTACTTGTTGATCAATGCTCTTGAAAAACTAGTGAGTGTTCTCAGAAACTGAAAAGGATTTACCCCCTTTTGAGATTCACTAGCAACTGAAATGTCTCAGAATGAGTCCCAGATTTGAGAGCCTCTGATTCATGATCTAGACTCTATAGGATGAAGTATACATTCATAAGAGGGCTTTCCCCTCAGCACAAACCCCCAAGAATAGCTGCTCTTTCTTCTTTCCTTTCACCATTTGGTCATCACCAAAAGAGACTCTTTGTAAAGTTTCCCGAGGTTCAGCATGGAGGGGAAGGGGGAAATTTGTTTGTGCCTGATGAGAATATAGCCCCTTTTGGCCTCTCCTCAGTGTGGGAAGAGTCCCCTAAGACCACCTTCAGTGAACTCTCGCCTTACTTCTATCTACCTGCAGCTGGCCACATGCCCATGGGCACTGCTGTACTGGAAAATTCTCTTAAATCTGAAGCAATTCTGTGGATTCCATTTTTTGGATTACCTATCTCGTTGCAAGGTTTCATTTAAAAGTTAGCCTCGGAACTTAACCTTGTCATTTCTTCCTTTTATTTATTTATTTATTTATTGATTCTAAGGATCAAACCTGGAGCTTTGCACATGCCCAGGCAAGTACTCTGCCACTGAGCTTGCCCCTCAGTCCTGGGGTTTTAAGGGTGCTTTTATTTTTACAGTTTTATCTATAATTTTTCTTTGGTGTCAACTGAAAGACTGACCTGAATAACCTAGCCTATTTTTTTTCCAGATGCAGAAAGTCCATGGTAGTCTTTCAAAATGAAAATCTACACAAGTTTCTCCTCATGACCTATTACGATCTCAAAATGGCTTGTTTGTTAAAACTTGCTCACTTCCGGTTGACCCTTAGGCTGTGTTTTGAGAAACTTCCAAGGTAAAGTCCACACTGCTCAGTATGGACTATGAGGCCTCCTTCCACCTCTCCAGTCCTGTTGTACCCCACTGCCCTCTTTCTCCATCCTGTTTTGCGCCAACAATATAAATACGCTTAGATGTACTGGAACTAGGTACCTTTTCAAACCACTGTGCCTTTGTACACCCAAGCCACGCTGAATAGTGTCCTTTTCTCTTTGTCCATGCAGCAAATGCTTATTCATCTTTCAAAAGGCAATTCAGAGGCCACTTCTTTCAGGAAATTGTCTTGGACAATCATCTTCCCACAGCTTCGATGGCACACTTTGCACATGATTCTGATCATGTGGGCAATGACTGTTGTAATTTCCTTTTGTACAGATTTCAAGCTGCTTGAGGGAAAGGATTGTAATCAGTTTGTCCATGTTTTACCAAATGCGCAATTCAGTGCCTGGCATGTAGTTGATGCTCAATGTACATTTGTTTATTGCATAAATGAATGCCATATACAGTCTGGCAATCCAGATACCAGCCCAGGCAGGAAGAATAGTGCCATCACTGCTAAGCCAAACAACCTGGAATTAACTGAAACTCTCCAAATTAAGTGCCCATTCTGTGGCCTGCAGCTAGTAATGTGGCCCCACAAGGTTGTAAACTGTTAGCACTTTGTGTGATTTTTAACGATAATTTTCCATCACTTGGTTGGCGGTGCTGAAGCAGGGACCATGTAGGAGATAAGGGCACTCTGTGTAGGAGAGGACACAATGCTAACTCTGCCGTCCTCCCCTGCCACACAGTTAGTCGAAGAGAAACCCTCGAACATCAGATATTACAGGAACTTGTGTGACTTGGTGAATAAAACACAGCAATTCCTGATAACAATAGTTTAACCTACATACACAGTTGAAGACAGACATTTACTATTATCAAGCAGACATGTAAGTTCTCCTATTTAATTATTAAATTTAGGCTTGTGTCACTTTGTAAAACAATTTAATAAGTTCAAATATAAAAATTCATGGAAGTTTTATTAGTTATATACATTAACATTAATATGTATTATATGTTTCATATGCAGCCCAGGACAATTCCCCTTCACTCAGAGAGACCCAGGCAAGCTAGAAAATTGGACATCCATGGGTTGAAGGCCCATTCCTCTCCCTGTAGATACCAATGGCAAGTTTGGGCCACACTCATTTCTGACCAGCTGGCTCTAAACTTGAAGGTCAGTGTTGATAATTTGCTAGAAGGACTCACAGAACTCAAGAAACACTGTATGTGCCAATTAAAGTTTTATTATAGCAAAAAAGAGACAGATCAGAACCAACCCTCTCTAAAGAGACATACACAGGTAAGATCGGTCCAGGTCCCAGGCATGCAGCTTCCATGTGTTGTCCCTGCGAGGTTAGGATGTAGCCCCTCTCCTCATATCGGTGTGATAATATGCAGCGTATCACCACCAGGGAGGCTCATCAGAGCTTCAGTGGCCAGAGGTCTTAGCCGGCTCTCATTATGTAGACGTGATTATCAAATCATGATGGAACTTAACCTTCAGTCTCTTTCTGTCCCTGGAAGCTGGGCTATCATGTGTCTCAGGGCACTGAACCTCCAGTCGCATGGTGGTTCTTTACGTGGCCGGCCCCAATCCTAAGTCGTCTTGTTTTCAAGGCTGTCTAGGAGCCGCCTGAGTCACCTCATTGTCACAAACCACTATCAGGAGGATACCATGAAAAATAAAGCCACTCCTGCCTTTTGGGAAATTTTAAGTATTTAAAGGTTACCTGCCAGGTTAAGGACAAAGTTTAGCCCAATTCTTTATTAATAAGAAATGCTTTCAGTCTTATTTTGGATATAGTTGGTGCCTAGGAATATAATGTGGTAGGCTGGATCCACAGCAGGAAGTCCTAATAGTGATCTTACCCAGAGATGGGCGAGTTCCACATAACAGCCGGCATTTGGCAATAGCTGCCCTTATAGTCAGGAATTCTACACAGTACTTGACACATAGTAAGTGCTTAGTAAGTATTTGTTGAATGAATGAAATGAGGCTAGTGTGAATTGGATATTGATGGATGAGTAAGCTTGGCCAGAGGAAGGAGAGATGGGCGGGACAGGCGGACATTCCCAGGACAAACTTGCCAAAGGCACAGTGGAAGGATGCACGCGACAAGTTCAAGAGAGTATCTGTAGATTCGTGTAGGGCTAGAAAGGGAAATAGCATAAGTATAAGCAAAAGTCACAGATTCTTGTGTACTGGTATTAGTGTATTGGTTTGGTCACTTTAATAGAAGCGGAAGTAGAAGTTCTACATAATGTAGATAACTAAGGTGGTATGTGGCCCAGAGAGGTAGTTGCTCCCACTCTACAGAGTCATCCTGCAATTCCTATTCCTTCCATTTTACTGCACTGAGTTCCCTGAGATCTCGTCTGTGTGCCTGAACTTGGTTCCCTCTGCCACATCTCTGTTTTGGTCATGGGGAGAAAGAGGGAGGAAATGAGGGCAGGCAGGTAGTTTTCTTTTATGGAGATAATCCACTTGTTGCCCACATCACTTTTCCTTGCATTGTGCTGGCTAGATAGTAGCTACCTGGGAAGCCAGAAAGTACAGTCTCTAGTTGAGAAGACTTGTGCCCAGGTAGAACCAAGATGGGAGTTGTATTTAAAAAAATAAGAGAGGGGTTTTGGGGGGAAATTAGTATACTATGTCATACCGGCCTAAAGTGTTTGGACTTCAAATCATAGGACACGGAGACCTGGTGAGAGTCTTGAAAAGAAACAATCAAGCTCAATTCTAAATGCCTTCAGGTGCCTCTTCTGTGGTTTCTGAGATGGATGGTGCATACTGATTTGCGACGACAGTGAGATGAGTTCAGAAAAGGATCAGCCTTGCCACAGGAAGAGGTGGCCACTGTCCCAAAATTTCCACACACATTTCTCCTCTCATGCTTGAAATTCAGCCCCCGACAGTGTGCTCAGAGTCTGCTCCTGGAGGGGTCAGATGGGACCCTGCCCACCCTTCCTGGCACTAAGAAGCAGCGTCTGACACGATGGGAGGATGTGACTGGCTCCTCAGCAAACACTTGAAAAACTCATCAAGTCCATAAAACAAGGCCCTTCTCCCCCAAATAAAAACTGATGTAAAAGAGAAGGAAGGAGGAAGGGAGGAAGAAAGGAAGGAAAGAAGGGAAGAAGGGAGGAAGGGAGGGAGGAAGGAAGGAGGGAGGGAAGGAGAGAAAGGGGAAAACAAGAGGGAAGATAGCTCAGAGAGAAGGGAGCTGAGTTGGTGAATCTGGGTAGGTTTATTGGAATAGCTGAGGGCAGTGCAGATCTTATACTTTTCTTCAATGATTTTTCCTCGCTTTCAGCTTCTAGTTTTATGTTTTCTCTCTTTTGTGAGCCCAGACTTTTCCACAACCCACTAGTCAGTTGCCTAAACTTTTAAGGGTGAACAGATGAGTGGAATTTTCCATCGCGCCTTCCAGTGCACGGTTCCCTGAGGTCCTTGGCAGGCCAAGGGGGTGTCCAGCTGAGGGGAGTCCCTCATCTCTGATGTTCAGTGATGACTCGCTCCTGGGTCAGGCTCCTGCTCCTCAGCCTTTCCCTCAGGATTCCGAGAGCAAGAAACAATCTGCCAGTGACCCATGAGCCAGCCCCAGCTGTTAGGTGGAGAGCCCACACTTCTGATTCAGTGGGAGCCTCCCTGGATTCTCATGCAGCTCGGAGGCTTTGAAGGAGGGATGAGAGGAAAGCTGCAAGCAAGAGAGGCAAGAATATGCATGCAGGACCTGTATCCCGGGGGTCCGTGTTTATTATACCGGAACAGCTCACATGCCTTCGGATGATGACTGTCAAGATCCAGAAATGATTTAGCTTTCCACAGTCACCAGATCATTCTGATTATAATTTTATAGACACAATAAAATGATGCCTAATCCAGGCTGCACATAAGAGAAATCTCCACTTAGATGTCAAGTAAGCACCTCAAAATTAAAGCACTTAGAATAGAACTCTTGGTCTGACCCCTTGCACCAAACTTGGCCTTTCCTGAGCTCCCCCCTCGCTGACTGAGACCACCATTTATCACTTATGCGGCCTCAATTCTTATTCTCTGAACACCCTCTGCCCATGAGCTATGCGTCATCAGCCTGTAGTCTTCCCTTCAAAATATTTCCCCAATTCTACCACTCCTCACTGTCTGCCTGGCTTCCTCCTAGACTAGTGGCCTCCATCCATCATCTGGATTATCGAGACAACCTTCCATCTCATCTCCTGGGTCTGCTCTAGTCCTGTGAAAGGTAAATCATGTCAAACATCTCTCCTAACGACAGCTGTATTTCCCATGCTTAATGGCACTCAGAGTAACACCTAAACTTCTCATGCAGCCCACCGGAGCCCTTGCAACTCAGGCTACGTTTGTGTGCCTCTCTCCACAAGGCTGCAATCCCAGCCTTTGGCAGGATGGCATTGGGAGGCGGGGCCTTTGGGCAGTAGTTAGGGCAGGAGGGAGTGCAATTAGTGACCTGGCGAAAGACCCCAGAGAATGGTCTTTGTGCCCAGGTGAAGACACAACAGGAAGTTGGCTGGGAACCTCACAGTGCTGGTGCTCTGACATCAGACTTCCAGCCTTCAGAACTGCATGAAATAAGTTTTGGTTGCTTATAAGGCACCTAGGCTGTGGTACTTTGTTGTAGTAGCCAAAGTGGACCAAGACACCCACCTATTTCCCAACTCTTCTGTTTTCAGCATTGGCTGAGGTTGACCAGTAGGTCCACCTTTATCTCGTCACTTACCTAATTAAGGCCCAGCTAGTGTATTTCTTTAGAATGTCTTCTAGGGGAGGCAGCTGCCTTCTCTTTCTTCTGCTACTTCTCTGCCAGATTTCGATGCACTGGTGCTTGGATTTCCAGCGCAGGCTCCTTAACCCATCTACCCCATCTCCTGTTGCCAGAGAGACTCTCCTGCCACACGGCCTCATATTTCAGCTCCTTCATCCCCTGCCACATTCTTTCTCCACCTGTCAGCCTGTGGCTAGGGCCGCTTCCTAACAGGCTCCCTTATCGTGGCCCAGTCTCTATGCTGGTGAGAATGACACCTCACCCTCACTTTATTCCCAAAGATCTGGCCAGGGTATTTACCCAAATAATGTGTTAATCAATTGATACAAATAGAGTCTTTTTAGGCAGAATAAGCATCTGTCTAGTCCTGACAATGAGGAGAGGACTGATCCGTGTTGTTCTCAAGGAAGTCCAAAGACCAAGTGTGATCGGATCCCTCTGGTTTTTAACCCAGTTCCCTTGTTCATTAAAATTTCAGAGATATTTGTGTCTATAATTAAAAAACACCTTCCCAGAAATTAATTCCAATCCCAAAGAAATTCATCCAATTTTACCAACTGAGTGAAAGCTATTAAAAACTAACCTCTCTCAGATGCCAATTCCAGATGGTGAGAACTCAAGGTTATTAGAAGTAAAAAAAAAAAACCAAAAAAACAAAACCTGATAATTAAATGGACAAGTGGATGACATGGTGGCTTTGGGTTTTCGTGTGAGTCCCATATGGAGGATGAGGACCAGCTCCAGCTGTGTAGTGGGGTGTGGCATCATTAGGAATGACACCTAAGGCTCCCACAGCAAGAGTCAGTTCTGTGAGAAAGATGTTAGATTCACTTCTCTTTCCAACAGCAGATGTCTTTTCAAAGTAACTTTGGTTGGGACCAGTTCCTTATTTCCTCACCAGGAGTTTATTTCCTTAACGATATCCCATGACTCCCAGGAGCACCAGAGAGCAGGACTCCCAAAAGCTACTCCCTGTATTATTTCCTGCTGTTGCAAGCTGTTGCCAAGACACAGGCCCTGGGCTCCTTCTCTGGGCCCAGCTGAGGTGGGTGTGAAAGCTGACAGCTGGGGACCAAAGACAACAACTCAATCCACAAATTCATGGCCTTCAGGAAAGTGAGAATGTTGGTTTGTTCTCACCACACTCTCCTCCCTTTTCCTTGCAATGTATAACATCTCTTCACATCTCTTGCAAAAATGTCACAAGCCGGATGACATAGAAACTTTTCCAGGAAGCACATGTTATCTAATCTAAGTGGTCCTTGGACTTGAACAAAGCATAATGTTAGGACTTTTAATTACCAGGACAAATTTTCAAACACAGATGCTAAGTGGGATCATAGCATCATACAAAGGCTAATGACAGTATGTGATTTCATTTGATAAACATTTATTAAGATTGATATGTTAGGCATGTGAGTTAGTGCTAGAAATAAACCTAGCAAATGGGGCAAATTCAATAATTATTGGATTGCACGCACATGCACACAAATACACATGCAAGATAGCACTCACATTCACATAATCTCCTTTTGACACCTGGGCACTGTTGGCCTGAAGCTCCAGCTGCAATTGCTTATTTTTGCTTTGGCTACCTGATTTCCTTATTTACTTTCTCTCCTGATTTAATTTGATGTTGCCGCTGTGTCAGAGAGGTTTAGATGTTGGGAGAGAGGTGGAAAGAAAAATGTGTATTTGGTGTAGGACATTTGTGTGTACATCTGAGCTGTTGATTTAATGAGATGACATCCCTGTCTGCAAATTGAATGAGAAAGGAGACAGAAGGGATTTACAAACTGGCTGGATAATTACAGATTTGTTTAACTGTCACTAGGATTCCATTTCATGGTTTTGTTTTTATAATTAAAATTATTTCACCACTGGGTTAAAACCTTAAATTTTAGGTGTCACCTAGAAGCATATTTTTGCGATTGAGTTGTTCTGAAAAGTCTTTGAAATACAAGCTTTACCAAGGAAATAATAAAATGCAAGCACAATAAATACAGAGGGACAAACTCAAGGTGGTTGATTAATGTGTAAAGATTATTGAAGCTTGCAGTGAAATATTGGGCAATCTAGTGGACATGGTTTATTGGTGGGGATTTTAAAACACAAAGGTATTTTAAAATAAATAAAACCAAACTTTGATTAGTGTGTGCACTTTTGGTAAAAGAATACATCATATTGAAAATATATTGGAGTCCCTTTCAAGGTACAATGGTTTAGCATAGATTTTTCATTTGAAATTAGTGTTTACATTCATCCAGAGAAAACCCCCAGACGTTTTTTCCATTAGGTTGTGCATTTAACTAGAAGCCATAATTATAGAGCACTTTGCAATATGCAATGTGCTATTCTTCATATACAAACCTTATACTAATATTAACAACTATCATTCATTAAGGGTTTGTCTTGTGCCTGGCCCTGTGTTAAGCGCTTCACAAACTCATTTAACTCTCAGGAAAACCCTATGGGTATTATTATATCTGTTTTACAAATTAGGAGCCTGCTACCAAGTGAAGTTAATAAGTACCTTGCCTGTGGTTATGAGGGGCAGAGTTGGGATCCTGGTCCATTCTGTCTGACTCCAGAGCTGTGCCCTTAATCACTGCACCTACCCTGGGTGCTGAGTGGGGATCTAGGTGTTCAGTTTACCTGCATGTGAGCAGGGTGTGGTGTGGCTGGAAAGAACATTGGGTTACTATGTCCTCACTAGCAGCCAGCACCTCTGTAAAATGGTGATCAAATTCCTATTACTTACACGGTTGTTGTAAGTCTCAAATGAGACAGTGTGTAAGAAAAATCTTGCACACTGAAAGGTTCATATAAACATACATGGCAATTCTATTAATTTTATTGCGACAATTTAATTAGTCAATTCCCACCCAACTCTGTGGATACAGTTATTGTTCCTGTTTCCCAAGGAAGCAGAATGTTTGGTTGACTTTTTCAAGTTGAAGAAACAGGAATGTGTTTTGGAGTAAAAGCCTTTGTTCATCCTCCCCCTTCTCCCTGCAGCTCAAATGGGAAAGCCCATGCCCCTCAGGAGATGGAGAGTTTCGTCCAACTGCAGAGCTACTTGGCACCTGGAAAGCAGCCTTTCCTATGCCATCAACATGTAAAAGATCTAGTTGTTGTAAGAACTTCCTTTGAGCATCCACCACTGCACTCCCGTTCTTTCTCTGCCCCCCAGCAATCCCAAGGTTTTTATAGAGAAACATTGGAATTTTTTGTTTCTAAAAGAGATAATTATTTATTCAGAAATGTCAAATGACTCACTGTGTCTGACCAGAGTCACTTAGGATAGTAGATGTCATACTGCCAAATAGTGGGTGGGCACCTAGAGCGATTTCTCTTACCAGGTGCAGGCTCTCATGGCTCCAAAGTGAGAGATAAAGTATGAGGCACATATTATTGGACCTAACCCACTAAATGAAAGAACCACTGGGAAAAGCTTCTAGAAATTGAAATCGATTCGGTACATATTTGCTGAGGGCCCATTGCGTGCAAAACACTATGTTTGAGACTCGAGGGATGCAAAGAGGAATAAGGTCTTGCTTCTTTGCAAGGTGCTTTTGTACTATTAGAGAGGAAAAGATTGGGATACCAGCAAGTATAGAATAGAGTAGAATAATGTACATCTAGTGCATTAATCAGCTTTTCTGTTCCTGGGACACAATACCTGACACCCACAACTTAAAATAGGAGAGGTTTAATTTGGCTCATGGCATTAGGGGATTCAGTCCATGGTCAGCTGACTCCAAGAGAGAAACATCATGGCATGGCAGAACAAAGATTCTTAGTTCATGGCAGCCGGGAAGCAAAGTACAGGAAAAGTGCTAGATAGAAATGACTGAAAGACTAGACATAGGCCCCAGCATCACACCTCCATGATATACCCAGACACACCTAGAAGTATGCTTTACTAGTCTCCTAGGTGGCTCCCAACCCAACAGAGTTGACAGTCCACCCTCACAGTTATACGTAGTAAAGATACAGTATGCAGATTAAGAGGGAGGCTAGGTCACATCCTACTGGGGAGATGAAAGAGACTTCATGAGAAAGGACACTGGGAACAAAGTGTGGTCCAGCTTGGCTAGAATGTTGTGTTGCCATGGGGAAAGGGTGTGAAATAGGTTAGCAAGGTAAGTAGTTCAGGTGACATTGCAGACAGTCCTCAGTATTAGGACCACAAGGAAGGTAGAAGGAGGAGCTCATCCCTAGACCCATCTTATTGTCCATACTCACCTCAGGTTCTTATGTGAAGGTAGAGAGGAGAAAGGAATTTCTCTCTCTCCTCTCTGAAAGTTTCAGTCTTCGCTGAAACAAATTGGCACTAGACAGATGAACAAGAAAAAAAGCCCATATAATTATTGAATGTATACATGTGCACGGGAGTGGTGCAAGACATGAAACTCAAAGACAGTCTGGATGATTGGAGCTTAAACTCCATCTTCATAAGGGAGAGGGAAGGAGGGGGCTGTAGGCAATTTTAGAGGAATAGTAAATAATTTTGGGGGGACACGATTGGGTTGAAAGAATACACAATAGTTCATAAATGATTTTCTCGCGAAGCAGAAAAAAAGACAATAGTTTGTGACAAAGTCTGTCTGGGTGTGGTGACATTGCTGTTTCTCCTCGCTGTGATGTGCTTTTAATCTTCCCTGGTTAATGAGATTTCAGAGAGAGGTTCAAGACAATTGTATTTCCTTTGGAAGAATTTCCTTCAGTCAAGGGAATGTCAGCGAGAGCTCTTCTCTGTACTTGGGGAAAAACAAAGGAAGGTTAGAAAGATCTCAGTTCCCAGGCAGCCTCATGAGGTCTAAGGCCTTTTAGTGCTCTTTGATTCAGAGTGCCGCAGCCCACTGAAGCACCACCCGATGGAGTACAGCCTCCTGAGCGCCAACACAGAACTAAAATAAGCCCACATCTTTTGGAGGGGTGCTTTGGGTGGATTCCCAGACAGAATGAATATGACCATATAACCTTCTTCCTTTGTTATTTTGTCCTCCACTTATTGTCTGTTCTTTCCCAGGGCTCAACATCGGAGCTGCAGATGCCTGATAATTGGCTAAAACCACTCAAGGCAAAGGCGTTCCTTGCTTAGCCCATTTGAAATTTCTTAGTCTTTTTTTTTTTTTTTTGTGGTGCCGGGGATCGAACTCAGGCCCTTGTGCTTGCGAGGCAAACACTCTAATCACTGAGCTAAATCCCCAGCCCCAATTTCTTAGTCTTGAATGTGCAATCCTGTGATGACTGGAAGCGATCTGGGCTCACTTCATAGAACGGGGAGGAATTTCTTTTAGTTCTGGATTCTCAACCTTGGCCGTGCATTAGAATCATTTGGGGAGGCTAAAAAAATTATAGTCCTTCTCTCTCATCTACAGATAACTGAAAAGGATCCTCGAGGTTGGGGCTAGACATGGGTGGTTTAGAAAATTCCTCTGGAAATTTCAATATATAATGGGAATTAGGAATCATTGCTTAGGTCATGGGTGCCCAACTTCTTGGCTTGCCTGGGCTGCACTGAGTGAAGCAGAATTGTCCTGGGCCACAACAAAACTTTCCTCAATTTTATATTTTTATTATAAAATCAAAACAAAGTGACACATTAAGCCCAAATTTAAAAATTAAGTGAGAAAGCATACATATCTCCTTAATAACAGTAAACGCCTGTCCTCACAGCTGCACTGGTGTAGGGCCACATGTGGCCTGGAGGCTGTGGCTTAGACACAATTGGCTTGGATGATTTCACCCAGGAAAGGCACAAATTCAGCAGTCAAGGGAAGAGCCGAAGATTTCCCTTTTGGATATCTTTTCCTGAGGTCAGGATAAAATTCAAAGTGTGATTTCTCTGTCTGCATTCCCATCAGGGAATGGCAGAGGTAGCATGCTTGCCTCACAAAGGCATCCAGGGAGGCTAATTTTTAATAAACTGACCACTGCTTTTCATTCCTAAGCATAATCTTACCAGATAATGACTTCAGAATCCACAGTGTAACCCGAACTTTCTTCTAGCAACATATAATGGTGATGAGATGAGGGGGCTGCTGAGCCTAGCTACTTGAAATAGACTTTTCTGCCCAGATCTTTACTTAGCATTGCTCAGCATAATGCCAGTCTCCTCACATAGGGCCTGTCTGGTTCAAATTCCCCAAAGTTAGAAGCCTGGTTTCCAAGATCTTCATGGTTTTGTCTTGAATTATCTGGGTAATTCTTTCAAGAATTCCACTCTGTATACAGACTTTCCATTTATATAAGTGCTGCTCCCTGAAGTTGTAAAATCAAAAGAGAGCATATTTTGTAAACACCAGCTCATGGGAAGAATTTGGTCCTAAATCACAAATTGTTTTGCCTTCCTAATTGTCATATGGGAATTACTTTGATGTAATGGTACATTATCAAGTAAGTTCTCCTAGAATAAAACCTATACTTCCCTGACCCAGTTGTAGGGAAGTATGGCCGTGTCACTAAGTGCTGGCCAATGGGCTATAAGCAGAAGTGACACATGCCATTTCTGTGTCATAAAGTTCAGAAGGAAAGAGTATCCCCCATTGTTCCCCCTTTTTTGTTGGCTGGAATGAGGGCATCATAAAGTCACCTGGGGCCATCTGGTTGAGAGCAAATTTCATGTGTAAGAGAAATATATTTTCCTCTTATTTAAACCAGTGTTAAATTTTGAGTTTCTATCACACACAGCTGAAGTCATACATATGAACTCTAACTCATACATAGTCTTGTAGTCGTAAGTACATTATGAAAGTATTTGGTAGGCACTTGGCTCCAGGAAGAGGAATTGGGAAGAAAACCTGCCTTGCAACATTGTGATATCATTGTCAAAATTTTTATTAAAAGTAGTCTGATTTAGGCTGGGGATGTAGCTCAGGGGTGGAGCACGTACTCAGTATGCAGGAAGCCATGGGGTCAATCCCCAGCACTTAAAAAAAAAAAGTCTTGCTATCAGCCAACAGGATCTTTGGACAGAAGATTGGTACAAATGAGCCTGGGTCAAATACACACATTCCTGCACAGCCAGCATTTTACTGGGGGAGGGTGGAAGGGTCTTTGGCTACATTGGGACTTCAGATGAAGGGAGCCAGCCACTGGGACAAAGACAGGAGGTTTTTATTGAGTTTTTGGGGTAAGCTAAAGGCAAGTAATTTCCACTGGCCAGGAGTATGGACTTGGACCATCTGCTGGTTGTGGTGAACTTATCCTGAGGCTTTTGAATTTTTGTGCTTTGGATGCCAGTATCCTATGCAAAATAACCCAATTTTGTACTCGGTGGATAACAGGTGGCTGGCTTCAGTTAGGAAATGTTGAGTTGTTCTTACAGCTGGCATCATCATCTTACATGAACGTCCTGGCCCTATGATAGGGCTGAAGGACTTTGAGTCCTTGAGCTGCTGAAAAAGCCCAAGGGTGGAGCAAAAGAAATGCTGACCTGCTCCCATGGACAACAGGCCAAGTCAATCCTGTATCACAGTCTTGGGCAAAACATTTAAAAAATGATCAACGCGTCTATGTGCAGAGCCGAGCAGACTGTGTCCCAAGAGTTGAGACAGCAAAGGGGCCAGACACAATATGAAGACAGAGATGCCATTACTGGTCACCCATCATATGTATACAGGCTCAAGGCAAGAATAAGTGTTCTCAGCAAAAGTGGCCTTCAAGTCTCCGAGACGCGACCCAGACGACTGTTCTCACAACCCGCACACCAGCGGTGCTATCTACAGCAAAGCTAGTGGTGAACTGAGAATGTATTGTCCAGCTGCGCGACCTCCCAAATTAGTGATTTTAACTTGACTAAGAGCAAATAAAGCTAAAGAGGTTGTTTAGGTTTTTCCTTGGTAACTTTCTCATTTCATGAAAACATTTATTTTTAATCAAGATCTCATGATAGGTCTGTTGAAACAAGCCATGTTACAAAGGGCAATAGTTTATTGTTCTGTCACTCTCTCACCACAGTAGTTCCTGTCTCGATCTTATTCGAGTAGATGACATGATCGAGTAGAAATAACTCCAAGAAAACTGAACAATCCAGAGGGCCCTTGGTTCACTATGATAGCTAACCCTGGATGGGCCGGAAGCCTCAGCTAAGTAGGAGAGAGAAACACCTCAGAAATGTACGATAGGACTGAGAAGAGTGAAATGACAGACACACTCTGAGGATTCTAAAAAAGGAGGCATCCTTGTGCTTCCTGCACAATTAACAGGGAATCGTTTATTTAAAAGAAGAAGACTTTAGTTGTGTCTACATACTCAAAGTGTCTCCCAGAAAAAAAAAAAAAGGTTAGATTGCTGAATTACACACATCAGTTCTTTTGCTAAAGCCCTAACTTCGAAGGAAAAAGAGAAGTGTGAAAGGCATTACAATCTAGGGCACACTTCCGGCTGGGACAGTGAGTTTGCACTATCCCTCAACAAGTTTGGCCACCGTTTGTCTCTGAGTGAGCTCCCTAAGCAATGATCCTTCTGGGTATCTGTGAGGAGGAGTTCTCGACTCTATATTTCAGAAGGTTCACTTCATTTTTCCTGAGCCCTAGAGAAGGCAGTATAGCATATAGCATGTTTAGGAAAGAAAGTAATGAGCTGTCAGGAAGGGCATATTAGAAGCAATTCACTGGCTAGTCAGTCTCTTCAGCCATGTTCTTGTCAAGTAGCTGAACCCTTCTGCCCCTCAGTTCTCCTTAGAAATTTATGTATTACCCTCAGGGTAACGCACCCAGTCAAGTCAGCTGGGTCATCTAATCCATTCGCACTTGCTCTAGTTTTCTTGACACGTAACTGAAGACACACTTGATATATGTACATATTTTCCTCTACGGGGCCGCCTTTCTTGCCTCCATTCCAGTGCAAACACAGACATTCTGAGAGCACGAAGTTTAGCAAAACAAACGATACTAAGTGTCATGAAATGTGGTTCATTCCACCCAGAACTGTATTTGGTGATACAATGTGGAGTTTTAAAAATAATATTTTAGTGCACAAAATGTAAATGTTCTTATAAATGTCATATCTTTCCCCAGTGCTTTGGTTGACTTATTGTTAAATGAAAAGTCTTAATTATGTTTCTGCTACTCATTAGCAGTTGCAGGGCTGGATGAGTGGGGAGATTCAGTCTTGCAGCCTTCTGAGGGCTGATGTGATGAGATGGCTCACAGACGCTGGGGGATAGGTGGGCCCCACAAGGAGCTGCGATGGTGGGCTTGCTGATTTATCTGGCATTATAGCCAATCTTCAGAGAAAGATGTGGAACTTTTTAGGAGAAAAATTGCATCTGGTTCTTACAGGTCACTGGGGTTCTGTCAGTTCTGGCAGGATGCTCATGGCGTCTTCGTAGGCTGATGTATTTGTTATTCTTGCCCTTTCTGCTGCCCTGCCTGAAGACAGAGTGGGGTTCACATTCTGAGAGAGAGACTGGGGACAAACTGGGTGTGAAGGAATGGAGGACATGGTCTGGGGGCCAAGGGAAGGAGGAGTCGAGAGAAAAGGCAATTTAACATACAGGTACCCAGTAAGCTGGTGGGGGTGAGAGAGATCAGTAGCTCAACAGTCAGGCAGTGCACCCTGAGACAATTGAGGATAGCAGGGTTTCCAGAGAAGGGCCTGCAGGCGCAGACTTGAGCTTTTTTTTTATTGTCCTTTTAGCTAATTTAGTCCCCCAGGGGGTAGCTTGCTTTCAGGGGACAGGGAGAAGCAGTCCAGAAAGCTAACATCCATAGAGTTTCTACTAATTGCCCTAAAGGCTATGTATGCCTTGCCTCATTTAAGCCTCACAAATTAGTTTTCAAGGTAGGTATTATCTTAACTTTTCCAAGAGAAATTGGGAAGTTAATTACCTTGAATGAAGTTACTCAGTCAGAAAGTGATGGGATGTAGACTCATTAGTTCATTCATTCACTCATTCATTCACCCAGGGGGTCCAGGTTAAGTAATTACTTACATGTGCAAAGGACTGTGTGGACGCTTTTTCTTGTGCAGTTCAGGGCCTCTCATTGATGATCTGTGTTTCAGGGTAACTGAGGTGAGGGGGGCTCAGATGGAGGCTTGGAGCCCCCTACCCTGCAGCTGCCTGCCCTGCTTTCCTCCGTGTTCCACCCAAGCATTATCACTTTCTGTCTGTGCCACCTTGTGAAGGTGAGGACGAGCCTGGCGCTGGGCCTGTGAAAGATAAAGCTATGACTTTGCTGCTCTTTGGATCACTTCAGGACCCGAAGTCCTGGGAATGCCTGATCCTGACCCTCAGTAACAGCCCTCGCCTGACACTTGAGGAAAGTCTGAGAAAATAATAGGCGAATGAGAACCCAGAAGCTCATTATTAATCAGTGTTCATCAAGAAGAAGCTTGGAAGAGGCGGCTCTGCTCCTGCCGTTTGGGCTCAGCACCTAGGTGGCATCTCGCCTCACTCTGGTGCACACCATGGAGCACGCTGCCCCCTGGCTGCTGCACGGAGCAAGGACACCGAGGACCCATGGGCCACGAGGCGGTCCCAGAGCAGGCCCTGGTTTAATCCATCGCCCAGCTGCATGGAAGGGTGGGTGGAAGAGGAAGGAGCCTGCCCCTCATCCTTCCTACCCCAGCGCACGGGCTTGGAGAGAAGAGCGAGGGGTGCTAAGGAGAAGAGGAGCTACACTGAGGGATGACTCCCTGTGTGTCCGGCACTGCCCCAAAGGGAGCAGAAACAACGCTTTACCCTACCAGTTTTCCAGGCGGGAAAACAGGCACGGGGAACATGTATGTCATCAATGTAACACTACTGGTAAGTGGCAAAGCCGGACAGTCGGGACCCAAAGTTTAATCTTATGATTGCTAACTTGCTTTTCTGCAGAGAGAGAAAAAGAGCAGGACAGCGCTGTGTGCTGTTTGGGGATGGGTGGTAGGGACTGTGCCAGGGACAGAGAAGGGGCAGTGGGGACATGTGCACGGTGAGAGGATGGCTCCCAGGCCTAGTGGGGCACTGAAGACTCTTCACGCACTTCTTGGCCTTGAGAGGAAGGAGGAGGCCGTTGTTCCTCAGGGCCAGGCCCTTCCCAGAACCCTGAGCACAGGGCAGACCCAGGGCACACAGGGAGCAGGGCAAGGGCTCCCACTCTCAGCACAGCGACCATCTCTCTCCCACCCACACCATCCTCATGGCTGGGGAATGTCTTCTGACCACACTAATGAGGCCTGAAAACCCGTCTTTCCCATCGGAGGCCCGGAGGTGGGCAGTGGCTGGCGTGGCCTGGAAGCGTGCTGCTAGCTATGCGTCCCTCACGGAACCACAAGGAGGCGGGCGGCAGAGGGCCTGGGCGAAGCCCTGTCGGCAGGGGAATGGGCTGGGGCGCCAGGCCAGTGCCTGAGTCAACCGGAGAATCAACCGGGAAGAAACAGCAGGAAAACGGTTCTTTACTAATCCACATGTGGGCAATTTCAGAACTTCCAGTAAAAAGAAATGTGACAGTGAATTCGGTAGAGATTTTAAGGCAACAAACAAAAAAGTTAATGTTGTCCTCACTGCTTTCCTGCAAAGGTTTCTTAATGTTGTAAAATATACTTTTTTTTTTTTTTTGAGTAAAGATCCATTGCTCTTCAGAGTGATTCGACTGAGAGAATCACTCGGTCCCCTCATTGTGGTCCCATCTGCAATGTTGTAGGTTATGGAAAACCAGTTGGTTTGATACGTATCTTTCTCCTTATGATCTTACCTGATCTGATGTTTGGTAGATTGACCAAGATTTTTGTAGTTAGGTTGCAAGTGAGGAAATAGCCTTGAGGAGGCCAAGTGGTGGCATTGGGTGACCAGCCGGCTGTTAGTGGCAGGATTAGGTCTCAGTTCTCCTTATTCTGGCCAGTGTGTGCACTCTTGAGCATTCAGACAGTATAGGCCTCCCGTGTGCTTTGGAGGCAAATGATGCGTTTATTTACAAGTAGGCTCATCACAGATATTGGATTTACCTCACTTTTATTTATTTATTTATTTATTTATTTATTTATTTATTTATTTATTTATTTATTTATTTTTTGGTGCTGGGGATCAAACTCAGGGCCTTGTGCTTGCAAGGGAAGTACTCTAACCACTGAGCTAAATTCCCAGCCTTATCTCACTTTTAAAAAGAGGAGCTGATTTCTTCTTCTCCCAAGATGCACACATAATGAATGAAATTATTATCTTATCAGCATAATTCTTTTTATTTTGGTGTGCAGGGTACTAGCTACATCAGCTTGTGTGAAAAAGATTTCTTGTGCCAGTGAATACCTTCCCTTCTACCCTGAAGGGGGCGCAAGGGAGCCAGGAAGTGTCTTTAGGGGTTAGGCATTTTTAGGTACATTCAGGCTGCATTTGTTCAAGGAGCCTGGGTTTTCTTCATTACTTCCTGTTATGGCTTAGATCTAAAAACTGCCCCCCAACTCTCATGTATTTAGAAGGCGATTGGATCACGGGGGTGCTGCAGTCATCAGTGGATTCACCCCCTGGTGGGTTCCTAGCAAAAACGGGCTGTTCGGTGAAGGGAGGTTGGAGGTGGGTCACTGGGGAAGTGACCCAGAAAGGCCTAGTCTAGCCTCCGGCTCCTCTTCTCTCTGCTTCTTGGCTGCTACACGAAGAGCAGCTTTCCTCTGCATGGTCTTCCACCCGGCCATTTCTGCCCTGGAGCCGGCCAGCCGTGGACTGGATCCTGTGAAAACCATGAGCCAAAATAAACCTCTCCCCCTTAAATCGTGGGTGTTGGATGTTTTCTCCCAGCAACAGGAAAGTGACTAACACACCTTTTTCACCAACTGTATAAGGCACAGGGAAGTTGGATTTCAAGAACTGAATGGCACTCAGGACAAGGTAAACCACATTAATTGGAATTTATTTGAAGGAAGAAAAAATAGAGGCAGGAACTCCTGTTCATTAGTAGAAGTGAATGATGAAAAATCAGTAGCAGTCCTTGTATTAGATGAGAAGAGCTTCCACTGAGGACAGGGCTAAGTTTAGGGATGGCTAGGAAGCTACCCAGGTGCCAACCTGTAAACAAGAACATTCTGGAAATATATTGCATATTAACTCAGGTTTCCATATGATGCCTTTCATAACTGGCTAAGCGTGAATTGATTCTCCTCTCCCTAAAGTAGTCAATGTGCTAGAGTCAAAATTGAACACCTACTGCTCTCTGCCATCTTTGAGTATCTTTGCAAGAAGTACATGAAAGTTGCATGTTCCAGCTGTCTGAACCATCAACGCTGAGTCCATTTCCTGTTGAGAGCTGGAAGTTGGCATTTGCAGTAATTGGGTATTTTGAAACTCTGTGAATCATGATATGGTACTATGTATTGGGAATAAGTGATTTACTTTGTTATCTATATCCTTACAAAGTTCAGTTTACTTCTCAGATGCTTTCTAGTTCTAAAGACCACAGTAATCAATCCTTTATTATTAAACATAGAAAAGTATACAGTTTTTATTAATGAAAATCAGTTTCTCTTTGATTCTACTAAGCACATGCTGAACAAATATTTAAAGAGTATTGGTTTAGAGGTTTGCCAAATTGTCCACTACTTGCGTGTGTGGGTAAGGGTAGGTCAACCCACTTTCCCAACTCGAGGTGTAAAATCGGAAGGATTGGCTTTACTGATGTGTACAGAGGAAGGAATCACAGAAGTTAGTGACAAATCAAATGAGCAAAGGCAATGAAAATCCTGCTGCAGTGACTGGCAGGTGGCCATAGCACATGGCTTGAAAGGTGCAGCTGGATATGTGAATGGGGGAAGTGGCACTTCGGAGATCTGATGGCTCTCAGGACCCTGAAAGGAGTCAAAAGCAGGCCTATTGATAGACTCTTTGGGTTCTTTCGGGTTTCAAAGTGGGTGTACGAACTCAATCAAAGATTATTGTGTAATTTCCACGGACTGTAATGAGAGTTAATGCGTATTTGTTATATGAATGAAAGAATCAATTTAAGGAAAGTAAGTAAAGAAAAATACTTTTGTCTAGATTTAGCTGAAACTAGGTTCTAACAGAAGATGTCAGATGATAAGGAAAAGGGAGGGTGAACAAAGAGTTTGGAAGCACACACAGAGCAGCCCTCTTCTGCCGCCCTCATTTGCTCAAGAGCTGAATTCAGGAGCGCTGTAAATGTGAGGCATTCTCTGTGCTGCTGTGGAATCACACGGCCTCCTTGGAGAGACTGGTAGATAAACACAAAGCCCAATGATTACCGATACATTATTTCCTGTGTTGAACACAGGCATTATTATTTGTAGTGAATTTCCACATTTTTCTTTTTGCCCTTTACAGATCATTAAATACATTTTCAAATCAAGAATATTCTCAAAGGCCTTCACAGACTGGGATTGTTTACAGAGCAAAGGCTCAGCTTCCATATTTGCTGCTTAGTGATACATTTGTAGAAAGGCCAGAATTTTTGTATGAAACAGGTGTTAGCTCCCCTTATATGTTTCTCTGCTCCATTAAACCTCTACCTTTCCCTTGAAACGACTCCCCATCTTATATGGCACAAAGACGCTGACGTGGTCATTTATTTTAAATTAACTTAGAGCCGGGCTGGAAAACACAGCCCCCGGTTGGGGGTAAAATTAGTCCAGCGAGGTTGCTTTTGGGACTCCTAACCATCGAGTGATCTTCATAGGTCAGGTTTTTCATGCCAAGCTGCTGTGACTACAGGAAGGGTAAACGGCACCAGGTAAAGGGGGTGTTTGACCCATAATAGGCTTTATGGCCTGTACTTCTTAAAAGTCCGTTTTGTTTTTTCTTTTCCCCTTTATTTGCAGTTGGGACATGTGGAAAACAGACACTTTGAGCAGAAGAAACATTCAAAGGCCTCCCTGTTCCCGGGAAAAATATAAACAAACATGCTGGTCATCAGTTTCCAAATTTTCTCAGTTATTACTGCCTGCACTGCAGCTGCCCGATCTCAGTACAGGAATAGGTTCTGCCTCCCACGTGGGGCCCCTTGTTAGCAGAGCGGGAGCAGATGAGTGAGGAGGTCCCATCCCTCAAGGCTTTCTGACCCTGCTGGGCCTCCATACAGCTGCTGGCTGAGCTGAGGCCCCAGTTGCAGCAATCCAGCTCCCTTGCTTCCTGCCCACTCGGTTCCATCAAAGTGCCTCTCAGAGCTGCAGTATTGGCTTTTGCGGCTTTGGTTCGTTGTGGCTGGTTTGCCCTTTGTTTATCCGTCTTTCTCCCAGAGTTCTTGTCCTCCTGCTTCCTAATTCTTCATTCAGCCATGTGGCAGTGGGCATGAATAGCTGCAGTCGAGGAGGTAAACTGGGGGTCCTCGCTTGTGTAACTCTCCCTCCTGTTAACATGGATAATGTCTCCTTGAGGCTGTGATGCTTCATTTTGGTATTAGAGCAACCGATGGAGTTTGAAATGTCTTCTTCCTTTCTTTCATTCTGTCCCTTCCCCTCCCTCTCCCCTTCCCTTCCCTTTCTCCTTCCCCTTTCTCTCTCTTCCCCTCGCCTCTTCTTTCTCTCTTTGAAGGGTCTTGCTAGGCTACCCATACTGGCTTTGAGGTATGTCAAGTAATTTTCTTGGGATCATCCTCAGTTATAAGAAAATATGGGACTGGAATTCGGTGTCTTGACTTGAAGGTCTATGTTCTTTCTATCAAGAAGTCTAAGCGAAGACCCTCTTTGTGTCCCAGCCTCCCAAATAATTGCGATTACAAGCATGTAACATTGCACCTGGCTGATTTTAATTTTTTTTCTTTTTTAATTAAAAAACCAGGCTCTTACCATGTTGCCTAGGCTGGTTTTGTGAGTTCAAATGATCTTTCTGCTTCAGCCTCTCAAGTAGCTGGGACCATAGGCATGCACCATCATGCCCAGTTACAGAACTTGTTTTAATGAGTAAAATACACATTTATTTAGAAGCACTGCTGAATTCAGAGAAACTTTAGATTATCTGTGTTTTCTCAGTGGACGATACCCTCTCAATTACTGTCATGTTCGAGTTGGACACCGCTGATTTAAACCTACAGCAGCGTAGCCACGAAGAGTCCAAACCTGCACCTGGACTAATTAAAAGTCTCAGTCAAATTGCCTGCAGACAGGCTTCAACACCAGCGTTGCTGGCCTGTCTGCTGTCGTTGATGTCTGTAGGAATGAGATTCTTTCAGGACACGTGTGGTTTGGTATAATCTGACTTGCTGGGTACCAGAAAATGCTGACCTCGAGCCTGGCTCAGCGAGGGTGCAGGGAGCCCCAGCCTGGCAGTATTCTGAGCTCGGTGAGGAGTGAGGTCCCTGATAGTAGAGGATGGCACAGCTGGTGATGATGTGATTTGCCACTGTATTCCTTGTGTTTGGGTAACTGCCATTCAGACGGCACCATTTTATTTTAGCCAGAACACCCATGTCAGTCACTTTCTATCTCTGTGACCCAATTTCCTAATTTCTAAAAAGGACAGATTAATTTTAAGAAGCCACGTTCATAGTTGGATGGTTATAAGTTTACAGATGAGGATGCTGGAGCCCAGAGGTGTGTGAATAAACTTTCCTAGGATTCTTCTAAGTCATGAAAAATTACTGGAGTAGAATTGACTTGAAGATTTGTGTTCTTTCTGTTTTTTTTTTAAATTATTTTTTTTTATTTTAAACCAAGAACATGTATTGGTACATTTTACATATAATGGTCACATTCATCACATTTATTTTGTACTTGTACATGATGCATCTTGGTTCTCCCCCCTCTTCCCCGCCCCTCCCCTCTGTTCCCTCCCTCCCTATTTACACCAGGTGTGTTCTTTCTGTTAACAAGGCTGAATAAAGGCCCCCAGGCTGCATGGACGTTTGTCAGACTTCCTTACAGTTCCTCACACCCTTCCTTAGATCTTGCCCAGCTCCGGGCCTTCTGGAGGATGCTCTGAAGGCTGAACACAAGTGCAGAACCCCACACACATCTGGGAAATGCCACGTGCACATTCTTCTCATGAGCACAGGGCTGTGGACTAGGTGAACTGGGCGTCCAGAGGATATGATAGCCCAAGGAATTAGCAAAGGAGCAGGAGCTGGGAAATGGGTTGTTGAATTCTGTAGAACACACATTTACTGAACATCTATTTAAGTGCATGTCAGAGCTCTGGAGATGCAAACATGTATGATAAAGAATTTCTACCTCTGCTGATTTGTGGGGAAAACAGACACTCACACAGAGAATGACTATAATGCAGACTGATAAGCAGGAGAGTTGGGGCAGACACTGTGGACTGGGGAGTTCAGTGTCTTTCTCCAGCGCCCTTGCCAGCCATCCCCACAAAGATGCTTAAAGCTAGATACATGCTTTCCTGCTTATCTTTGCAGGAAGGTGGCCCTGTGAAGTCTTGCCAATGAGATGGAACAAGTATGTTGATGGTTTCTGGAAATTTTACTTTTTTTTTTTTTAATGAAAAAGGAAGGAAAGTCATCTTTAAAGCTATTTATTTCCATTCTTTGTATCTCGAACATAATTGTGGTGTCTACCACCATTTTGTAACCACGAGGTGATGAGCATGTTGGAAAGCCAAGACATTTGCAGATTTAGGCCCAACGCAATCCATCTGCTGAACCAACACCAGTGGTGGCTACTGCCAGATATTTTGGAATATGAGAAAATTAAGTCTTGGTTTTTTTGAGCTATTGAAAATTGGAATTTCTGTTACTTGCAGCAATATACATTCCCATGGACATGTAAGTAGAAATGAAGCATAGGGGAGGAAGTTTCCATCTTCAGAGGGCAGCAGTGTAAGTTGTTTATTAAAGGCAGGGACTCAGGAGTCAGGTTTTGCTACAAGTTTTCTGTGAGACCTTGCGCAAGTCTTGTAACTTTCTGAGATTCCTTTTCTACAATTGTATAAGGGGAGTAATACTATCCATCTCAGGGTGATTCAAGGATTAACTGGTCAAAAAAGCACTTGCTGTGGTGCCTAGCATGTGAAAAATGCCCAATTTAGAGCTCTTAGGATTAGTATCTTTCTTGAGCTCTTAGAGAAACTCTCGTGGGAGCGCCTACATATTTCTTAGAGACATGAAAAAGCTCAGTGCTCACTAATAGTAGATGTTTAAGGAAGTTTTGTTGAGTAAACGAGCTAGCATCTAATGTGCAAGTGTGACTTGGGTAGCAGGTCATGAATGGGTCTTTGTTGTGGATGCTATTAGGCACTCCCCACATCTCCCTTCCTCTTTCAGGGCTGAGGCACTCATTCCCCAGCTGCTGGGAGTGTTGGCAGCTGATGGCTCTCAGCTGAATTCTTCTCTGGGAACTGTGCTCAGCAGAAGAGAAACGCCTCATCCAAGGTCACGCCCTGTCCCCAAGGTCAGCCTACATCCAGTGCCTGGTCAGAATGGAGCTACAAAGAGCAGACCTTGATTTGTAGAACTCTAAAGGCCCATTCTAGCTCCAGAGCTCCTGCAGGTCCCTCGGAGGTCTTTGTCACAACTGTGTGCAATCGCTCTTTCTGCCTGGGCCTGTTTCTTTCTCTCCTGTAAGGGTGCTGACTCGAGAGTACTCCCCAGGACTCTCTTTTTGCAGGCAGGTTTGTCCATTTCCTGAGGAAAGGCTGCGACTATCTGTGTGGTCCCTTTGTGCATGCAGAAATGTGGCCGGTGGTGGCCGCATCCTTGAGGACGAAGGGCAACCTGGCCTCTAGTAATTCTCTCCAGGGAACTCCTAGCTTGTGGGTGTGTGTGGGTATGTGTGCATGTACACATTTGCTAAACCTCTTTCCAAGATGTATTTGTTCATTAATTCATTAATTCTGTTCAGCAAATAGTTACCAAATCCTGTGTGTCAAACAAGTCATGTGCCACACTATGCCCTCAAGAAGCTTGTGGGTGCTGGGTGTCGTGGTACGTGCCTGTAATTCCAGCACTCCAGAGGCTGAAGCAGGAGGATTGCTGGGAGTTTGACGCCAGCCTGGGCTACATAGTGGGACCCTGTCTCAAAAAAATTAAAAACAATTTAAAATAGAAAAAGAAGTTGTGGGCTAGTTGGGAAGATAGACATTAGTCAAGCAAGTACACATACCTTATAAGATACAACTGTGATGAGTCTCATGAAGGAGGGAGGCAGCAGAGATTGATTTTGGCACTGGGGAAGGCAGTGGGCAGCAAAGTCTTTCCTAAGGACGTAATGTTCTAGCCAAGAGTTGAGCGATCTGCAGGAGTTAACTGGGCTAGAGAGGGAAGAACATTCCAGCAGAGGCGAGAATGGGGAACTGAAAGGAGTCGATGTGCTCAGAGTGAAGAAGTGAGTGAGGGTTGTGTGCTGAAGGCCTGCTCCCCTCGCCTGATATTTTCACCCCTGTTGAGGTAACTTTATTGGCTGTAGCAGCAGCTGTGGACTTTTTCTACCCCTCCCTCACTCACCTTTCTTGGGGTGGAGAGTGAGTGGCATGTTAGGGGGTAGATCTGGCTCAGCGTCTTCCTTTCCTCTTGCAGAGAGAGGTGCTTGTGGGGAGCTTGAGATTCCACTGGGACTCCAGGGAAAGGCTCTGCCTTGGATCAGCCCTCTCGTTCCTGGGCTCCAGCAGTCTGCCTAAACTGGGGGTTCAGGGCATGGAAGCACAGTGCATAGATTCAAGCTACATGCCTTTGACCCGCCTTGATTGCCAAGTGGATTCTGGTCTCCGTCTGCTTACTCCTCTGTCCTGTTTCTCCATTGGCCAGAATTTGGGTGGGAAAGAAGGGTTCTACATACAGGGACGTCCAAAACACCAAGGTATAAGTTGAGATCACAGACATGGTCAAGGCCAAACCAGAGACTCCAAGTCTTGTCAAGGAGTCTGGAGTTCATTCTATGAAACCTGGAAGTCTGTGAAGGGTTTGTAAGGAGAGAGACCCAATCTGACCTGCATTGAGAAGAGCCTTCTGACTGCTCCGTAGAGCACAGAATGGGGAGTAGATCTTGCTCTCTGTTCTCTGGCTCCAAACGGATGTTCTCAGGTATTGGCTTCAAGAGTCCAAGGCAGGCAGAGTGGCAGCAGGGTCCTGCCTCAGAGAAGGAGAAAGTCAGAAGCAGCTTCTCCTCCAGCCTCAGCTCTGGCTGCAGGGGGCAGTGGGGGTTTCCTCTGTCTAGCTCTTCACCTCCAAGAGATGCTGATGTAGACTCAGAAATGTAGGTCTGGGGGCTGGGATTTAGCTCAGTGATTAGAGTGCTTGCCTTGCAATCACAAGGCCCTGAGTTCGATCCCCAGCACCAAAAAAAAAAAAAAAAAAAAAAAAGAAATGCAGGGCTTACTTTGAACAGTGAGTAATGTCCTCATATTTTCAGTTGTTGATGCTGAAAAAAAGAAAAGGCAAAACTCAGTTTCAGGTTAAATAAATGCAGTTTGGCTGACAGAAGATAGACTGGCAACAATTCTTTTCCCTTCTACATGGTATCTATCTCTGGATTTATTGGTGAGCTAGGATAAATATTTGCAGAGGATGGAAAAGGAAAGAGAATAACAGGGTGGCTTGGCCGTGAGCTTGGTACACGATGATTATACCAAAGGGACAGATTATACCAAATTGAGAAATAACATGGGAATGTATTGGAACAGCACCCAATTTAGCCAGGGGACACTGAAGCTGATCTAGGGGGACTTCTAAGAGAAGACTTCATTTGAAATAGGTCTTCATGCCTGAGTAGGAATTCTGCAGACCGACAAAGGAATGAAACAAGCCATGTGCGAAGATCGCTTGTTTAAGAATAGAGAGTGTGAAAAGACATGATCTGGGACAGCCACATTCTTCAGGAAAAAAACAAAACAGAATAAACTCACACAGCACCCTCTGGCTCCGGTTATATTCCCTCATTCTGTGTTTTCTTTCCCACGTGTTTGTCCACAGAGAGCACGTGTCTGGGTGTTTTCATTGGAAATAAAGGTCAGGTAATCTTATTTACTGCTCATGCTGTGAAAAGCCCTTAGTGCTGGACCAGGGTTGGCAGAATGCAACCAGAACTGTCCCCAGCCTGTTTCTTTCCACAGCCTGTTTACTCCATGTGGATTTCAGGGGCGCGTTGCACTGGTGCAGGGATGAGCTCATGCTTGGAAGTTGATCTAAGCAGCAGAAAGCTCAGAGGATCACACTGACTTACCCAGGCCAGGAAGTCCAGAGCAGCTGAGGATAAGCACAGCTCCTGAATAAGGCAGATTGAAACATTTTGGTTTCAATTTGTGCTTCTGGAAAGATCCTCTCTTCCTCTCCCTCAGCACTTCCTAACTCAGCACTCCAAGGTCAGCTCTTAAACTAGCAGTGATTACAAATAATCATCCATTAAGAGTCATTTCCCATCACTTCCCACCTCCAAGAGCGACCCAACATGCCAGGCCAAGTCCTGCATGTTATGGTTGGAATCCAAAATGTCTCTTAGACAGCTTGTTGTGTTGAAGACTTGTTTGCTGATGGAAATGATTAGCTCACAAGGGTTCTGATCTCAATGGCACTATTTGGGAGGCAAAGGAAACAGGAGGTGGGGCTTAGCTGAAGGAAGTAGATGAGGGAGGCATGACCTTGGAGACTGTATTTTATCCACAGCCCCTTCCTCTCTGTCTCTGCCTCTGGCTGTCATGAGGTGAGTGACTTTGCTCCACCACATCTTTCTGCTGTGATGTTCTTTCTCACTTCCGGACCACAACAATGGAATGAGCCAACCATGGAGTGAAACCTCTGAAATCGTGAACCAAAAAATTCTGTTAGGTAGACTTTCCCAGGTATTTTGTCATAGTGATGGAAAACTAACACACCAGGCCATGCTCCCTCTTGTGATATTTATAGCCCCCTCTCTGACTCTTCCCAGCCTTCCAAACCTGCCCATCTACCCTCTGCATTCACGGATTATCATCAGGAGAACCCCTCACAGTCTTAAATTTTTTTCTGAATATTTTCTTCATCTCCTTGTGGCTCAGTCAAGTGGTGTGAGATTTTTACCTCTCCTACCTTCTTCATATCTTGGGCCTGGAGGCAGGCAAGGTTTCCCTCTTGCTTTTCTTTGGTGCTCCCAGAACTTTGTTCTTCCCACTTCCATAGCCCTCCAGCACTTTTGAAACCTAAGCCGAGGGACTTTACCACCGACTCCTCCTTTTACACTGTCTACCTTCCTCCTCCTCACACCCTTGTTTATTGATAATTTTAGCACCTAGATTTCAGTCTTTGCACCACCACTCTTGCCGTTATTTTCAATATTTTGAATATCACAAAGATGACTCATCCAACACTTGGCCTTTTCTTTGCAAAGATCTTACTCTCACATCCACATCAGTCTTTCACTCCATGACCACACCCTGGCCTCTGTACCCCTCCCCCCACATCTCCACTGCACTCCATGAGCATCTTCACCGTCATCTCCTGTTCTAGCCTGGGATTCCACGCATGTGCCACCATACCTGGCTTTACTGCTGCTCTTATTGCTGAGAAATTTACTGCTGGAGATGGTAATTTAAATTTGATTCACCCAGTTACTCTTCAATTAATTCTGAGCCCCTCTTCTATGCTGTATTTAGTGTTCAAGATTATAGGGACAAACAAGCAAAGTTGCTGTCTTTCTGGACCTTAAGAGTTCTCGGATGATCAAATTTCCTACTCTTTTTTCTTGGTTTGCTCCAGTTTCTCTAGAGCGTGGTATGAATGGAAGGAGGGATCTGTAACATGGGAGACGGGTGGTTAGAGGCCGGGGACTGAGTAGTGAGCAAGAGCAGTGAGGCAACGATGAAACTCAGGAGCATCCAGTACCCCACAAGCCCGGGGAAAGATGCTTCAAGAAGGAAGAAGTGATGGGTTGAATTCTACTCACAAGGAGGGACAAGGACTCAGAGTTTCGCACTGGGTGAACATTGTGGATGTGGAGTTTTGGTGGGGTGATGAGGATTGAAACCTGATGGGTGTGTCCAGGAAAATGGGCCCAGTAGGCCTGAGAATATGAGAAGAGGCGGCCTCAAGAAGATTTATGTTGGAGATGATTTCTGAATCCCAGGAATGAAAGAAGGATGGGTGACTACGTTTGAGGCCTGACACTCTACAGGAGGAGAGCTCTGCTAGAAGGAATGGGCCCAGGTTTCTGTAGCTGACTCTGAGTGGAATCAGTAGCTAAGGTAGACATGGAGTTGGCTGTGGAGAGTCGGAAGACTGAACTTTAGTGGGGTGAAGTGAATTTGGAGTTTCTGGGTTGGGAGATGGTGAAGAGAAGGGACAGAAAATCGAAGAGGGGCCAGCATACGGCAGGAGACTGAGGTCTAAAACTGATCAAAGATGGTTAAAATGACCTAAAACAAGAACAAGTGAATCACAGTTTCAAATTGACAGCTGTATGTTGTGGCCATGTGACCTGCTGCTATGTAGAGCTCTAGGCTTGTTCAGATGTTGGCGATATTCTGGTTTTCATGGATGGTTTCTGGTAGGGTTGGGAAGATTGCTCAAGATAATCTTTCTGGAATGCATTTTCCTTCAATTCTGAACAAACACACGTACCCCCCCATACATACATCTCACATACACCCAGACCTGCACATACAGCTATATCAACTCATGAAACAATACTTGTTCCTATTTTATGTTATAAAGTTAAAAATCAAATATGGCACTTTAATTCTTATGCAATAAGTAGTTTCAAATAAATAAAAATTACAGAATTTCAAAAAACAAACATGTTATGATGAAGACTGGAATTACAGGCGTGTGACACCATAAGATACGTAGTTGTGCTTAGCTTTGTAAATTTATCTCCTTTAAGACACTTGTGAACGAAGTTTCAAACATAGCTGGTGAATTATTGGTGATTTTTTTTCTTTGTTTTTAATCCAGTTGAGGTTGAAAATTTAGTTCTAAATAGTCTTCTGTGAATGATAATAGCAATATAATTTTTCCATTTAACTGTAGAGATTCTCAGTCTTAATCCAAAATGAACATGGACATAACTCTTACGATCATTCTTCAGTGCAAGTGACTAAATTGCAATAATTTATTCTGTTCTTTGGACGGCACAAGTTATACTCAATTATTGAATCAGGGTTTGGAAAAGAAAATAGATTTGTAATCCAAACATGTTTTTTAGTGTTTCACTTTTCTTTCAGAAAGTTAAAATTTTTTAAACTGGGGCAGTGAGAGGTTAGAACAATAACTCTAATTGTATTTCCTTTGGGCTATATTTATTAGTCACGTTCTCTTTGATGTAACATTACTGGGAACATTGAGGAGATGAAGAGATTACTTAAAGCTTATTTATTACTCAAAGTCTTTTGAAAATCAATGTTGAGTATGCGGTTGATTTTTTTTGTCTACGATTTCACACTCATTTCATTAGGGAGCTTGAAAATATGAGCCAAATACACTGTTTTATGAATAAACATCTTGGAAATAATTGCCAAATTATACAACTTCTCAACCAGAAAGGTGTGATCTCATCCCGGAATTTCTAGACCATGCTTAACACTGTCCTTCGCAACAAGCAATAAAACTTTGATCAACCTTAATCTCAGAATAAAATATTTTCAAACAGCTACTCAGTTCAATGAGTTGCCTTTAGTAAAATTAACGATGTAGACTTTTTTATTTGTTTGTGAGATTTGGTAGACTATCTTTGGCTGCCCATACCCCAAGACGTATAACAAACATTATTATTAGCTTGTTTTCATCCTCTATAAAAAATACTGGCGCAGGTCAGCCCGACTTGCCCGTGAAAGGTATTATTTAGATCAAAGCACTGGTTAATTTTTATTCTCCTTTTTTCATATACCGACACCTTCCATACAGGTGTTACTGTAGGACTCCAGTTGAGCGTACTGTGTCTTGTCCTCTAATTTAACAGAGTCTCTGGGACTCTTCCTCCGGGCTCCTTCTCTGCTCTCTGCAAAGCCTTCACCTTCTGGCCCACAAACTGTGCGTCTAGGGCTCTCTGGGCCTCAGTAGCCCTTGACTAGGTACGGGGGAGCACCTGTTTGGTCGGCGGGCTTTCAGGAGGACACAGTATTCCCTGAGGACACAACACTCCCTGGTTTGGGAGATCGGTAGGAGAGTGCTGGGCCGGGGCCTTTCTCCCCTTGTCTCTCCGACTGAAGTCCAAGGCTCCCTGCTGGCCAGGTCTATAGTGCCCCAGCCTCTGGGGTAGGGCTCGGGGCCTTCAGGGGCCCTCCCTGGGAGTAGGGCTTTCCCTTACAGGCACCGAGGGTGGGCGGTGGGCCGCTGTGTCTCTCGTTCTCCCCATCTCACTGTCGGCCTCTGCGGCTCTCTGCCTGCGCCTTGTGTTGTGCAGGGCTCAGCCGCAGGCGGGGGGTTCCTTTGCCCCGGCAGTGGGCAGGAGACACAGCGACAGAATGTTTGAGGAGACGGTGGGGAGGAGGGAGGAACTGCCTGTTTTAGTGCTGCCAGGACTGACTTTCTCCCGCTGAGGCCCTGACTACAGTTGTCACCCACGCTGGGTCTGCTGTCCCTGGTGGGGTGGCGCATGCAGGGAGCCTGCCTGGGTCGGGCCTGTGCAACCCTGGCCCCTGCTCTCAGGAGCTTCCAACCGCTCCCAAGAAGGCCTGTGCACAGGGAAGGGCGCTGAGGGGCGATGGGGGCCAGCCGCAGCCCCGCGGTCCTTCCCCAGCCACCCCGATATTGGGTTGCATCGAGTGGATTTCTCTTTCAGGGTTTTCCCAATCTGGGTGTGTTTGCCTCCGCATTTCAGAGCACCTGTTTTCTCAGTGGCTTTCCCCCAAGCTTCCCTCCTTTCCCCATCTCCAGCTGGCCGCCATGGGAACGCCAGTATTGCACTCTTGGGTAATTTTATAACTCTATTTAATTCAGCTGTGTGATATTAAATCATATAGCAAATTCTCTAGGAATTATCCTCCAATGTATGTCTGACACAAATGAAAAGTATCACTTCTCTTATAGTATCAATGTCCTCAAATTGGATCCCCAAGTCTATACTAGTCTAGTTTGTACAGTCATACTTAGAGGAAGAGCCTTAATTTCATTTGCTGATTTATCATTAAAAATCACATGTGTTATGTCCATACATAATGGGAGAATAATATTTTTAGGAGCTGTATGATTCATTTTGTCTCTTACCACCCAATATACAACTATATATAATAATATGAATACATATATAAATGCTATGTACTAATTATCATTATTCTTATTTTCTAGATAAGGAAATGAGCTGCAGAGGGTAATTTTTCCAAAGTCTCATAGTCTGTAGGAAGAATTCTGGAACTTGAACCCTGGTGACTAACTTCAGAGTTTTGTTTTTAACCAATATATTGGATTACCTCTCAAATTAGACATTGTATCGATACTGTATGTCTTTTCCCCCCTTACCTTAAAATTCTTGAGGGACTTATTTTAAAATATATGATTACCAAAAATCCATTAGATTCTGACATTTTCAAAGGATTTTTCATAGTAGATAACACTCACATTTTAAATAATCTTCATTTTAGAAGCTTGGATTGATTTTTTTAAGTTTTTAGAATGAAACTCACTTTAAATTCAAATTTATTGATCAGTCAACATTTGCATAATATTGTTGAACTTGTATACAAGCCTCTGGAATTTGCACTTCATTTTTTTTTTTGACTTTTAATAATATAGCGATCCATTTGGAAGGACAGTATACTGTTGCAATGAAAAGGTAACAACTGTTCAGTACTTTTACAAATGTCCCACTTGGTGGCATCCTTTCTGAAAAAGATCTTACAAATTTGTAACCAAAACTCAATTGAAAGTCTCTATAATTTTGCTGACAAGAGAAATGAAAATTATGATAACAGAAAATCAAAGTTCATCAAGTTAACCTTCCTATTATGACAATGGTCAAATTGACCATCATTGCCTGAGAAATAGACTTTGATGTCATTGAGCAAAAGAGCAAGTGTCCCATTCCTAGGCAGTGTGTGCATTCATCATCTGCCCACACTGTCTCCCTTGTGTGTGTGGGAACAATTGGCTGCGGCATTCGTTGCAACATTTACATTGCCAAGATTCCCCCTATGAGCTCTGATATTTTCTACTTAGTTTAAAAAATGCTGGCTCGTGATCTCCTTTGCTGATCTTATGGTTCCCAATGGATGGAGCCTAAAGTTTGAAAAACAATTCAGGAAAGAGACTAAATATTCCCACTGGGTAGTCCCAGGGTGAAGATGAATTACCGTTCATGAGAAGTAGAGTCAAGAACAGGAATTACAGCAAGTTTGGTGGAGCTATACAATGAGCATCAGAGGTGACCCTTTGAGAAGTTTCAAGAACCTTTGATGAGGCCCTGGCACTTCCCAGCATGTGGCTGGAGGTTTGAGCTGATCTTATCTCAAGGAACTTACTGCTGTTGACTGTCACTCATGTGAACACAGTAGCAGGAGAGTGAAGCGGTTTAGATAATGAGTTTTGGTGAATGATTTCTGGGTTAGGACCTTTGTTCTGCCACTTACAGATGTGGGAATGTTACTTAACCTATTTTTTTGTGACTCAGTTTTCTCACTTGTAAAATGAGGATGATGATAGTATTGAACTCAGAAAATTCCAAGTTACTCTGTGTTATTCATGTAAAAATACTTAGAATAGTGTTGGGAATGGGCTATGAGTCATTGAAAACCAGCTTTGCAAATAATTGGGAAGGGAAGATGCACCTGGCAGACCATTAGGAATTGGAGGAGTTTCTCAGGGTTGTTACAGACGTCTCTCTGGGGGCATCTCTGGATAAAAGGTGCTTCCCAGAGTTAAGTTACTGTAACTCCCCATTGGATCTGTCCTGGGAGTCTACCTGTAGCTGGAGGACTCTGTGCTTAGACACTTTATGCTTAGACACTTGGTGCTTGGACATACTAGTGTCCAGGAGTTGGGGTGGTATCATTTCATCAGAGAAGTTGGGTCAAACCAGAGAATATCAATCAGTACATGTACCCGAATAGCAGATGGGGTCAAGGAAGCTCTTTAGGGACTTGGTAGAGGAAAGCCAAAGTGTTTTTCTTTATATTCAACACTATTCTGAACCTTTTGCTTCTGACACCAGGTGTGTGAGCGGTTTTCCCATGCCGACCAATTTTCTCATGGATGTCTTACACTTTAATTCGATGCTGACGCTATTACCCTGAATTAGTGTCACCACTCATAGGTTAGGAGTTCAGTCCTGCAAGACTATCCTTCTCCCTTCAGATGCCAACCACAAGTCCAGGTTGTCGCTTGCTCTTGTATAGATGGGGGCTTGTTCATTTGCTACGATGGCTCACAGTTAGGGAACTATTTCATTTATAGTGCATTATGGAGGGTCAGGTAGAGGATGTGGAGGACAGAGGTGAACAAGAGATTCAACAAAGCAAACAGACGAAGAGGAACACCGGGCACGGTCTGGGACGGCCCTGAGTGTAGCGCCTTCTTTCCTAGTGGGGTTGGGATCGCCACTTCCCTGAGCTCTTCACTAACCCAGACGTTCTCTGAACCCTGTCCTTTGCATTTCATGGAGGCTTCCTTGGCCATTAGTGATGGGTGTAATCTCCCCGAGGAGAGTGGCAAGGGGGTGTTGGGGTTGACAGTTCAGCAGGTTGGTTCACTTGGCCAGCATCCCTGATTCTGAGACTATGTAGGACCCCGGTCTTCCCACTGGCATGGAGAAGGCACCTCACTTTGGAGGTTCGCTGGGTTTTAGAAGCAGTGTCTAGGCAAGGAAAGGAGGTGTTTCTCATCACGCCACAGCTGGCTATGGGGGCTCACTGTGTTGCATATGGATGTTTCCCTGCAAACCTGACAGGAATTTGAGGCTTCGTTTTCTGTTTCCCAATAAGAAAGAAGGTGACATAGGAAAAACAGTAGTCACTACTCTTGCAGGTGAGGGTTAAAGGGATTCTAGAGTCAGAAGGAAGTCACAGAGGAAGCGTGGAAGAGAAGGGCTGTTGAGGGGAAGGAGCAGCGCAGGTTTAGTCTGGGGCGAGCAGTGGAAGCTTGTGTCATGCTGGTGTGAGAAGAGATGTATCAAAGGAGAGGAATAAGAGCTATTAGAGGGTCTGTATGGAGTCCAGGGGAGGGCTCTTTCTGTGTTACGCTCCAGCTGTGGGATTCTTCCCATTAGTCTAACTCCATCCTGCCGATCTGCATCTCTGGCTCACAGAGGGAGTCTATTCCATGTTGTTGTGGTTTGTGTCTAGATGTCCCCCTAAAGCCTCATGTGGTAAAAGATAGCTGGATCTAGAGTGTGTGATTACTAAATTAATGCACTGATTGGTTTGGCATGGTTCTGCTGGGATCAAGGATGTGACACTAAGATTAAGGGTATTAGGATTAAGGGTGGGAGCATTATCCACCCTAAAGACAGGTAGCCTGGATAAGATATAAGATACAGGAAGAAGCTGGTTAGAAGCTTGCTTGCTTGCATCCCTTGCTTACCTTGCTGCCTTCTGCCTGTCTGCCATGCCACCCTGCCTCGGACCCAGCTGACTGTGGACTGAAACCTCTACAAACTGTAAGCCAAATAAACCTTTCTTCCCCTAATTTTGGGTGCCTGGTATTTTGTCCCAGCAACGAGAGAAAAGTAACTAAGACACATGTCTTTCTCAAATTTGCACCCTTCCCGGAGTTTAAGGAATTTTGGAACCAATGGGAAGGAGGCTCCTGCTTTCCTCTGAGGGTTGGTGAAAGGAGTGGAGACTGACTGGAAGGACAGCGTCTCTGGAACCCGCAGGCGCAGGGTGGCTGCAGTGTGCGCCCAGGGCTGCTGCAGCAGCTTCCGCTCAAGGCCCCACTTACTAGCTGTAGAATGTCACACCAGGCCACAGAGCTCTTGACGCCTCAGTTTCCTCCTCTCTAGTACGTGGCCGCTAACACAGTCTACCTCAGGGCCATGGTGAGGGTTCTGTGAAAAAGCACAGTTCTGACATGCACACACCAAGTGTACACAAGCTGCCACGTTTATGGCCACTGTTGTCCTTCTTGGTGGTCCCAGATATGACCGCACGGCCCTAATGCCGAGGCACCAGCATCCAGGGTAACACTCAGGCTGCCCTTGGGAGAAGAGAGAAGGGAATAGTATGAGAGCTGCAAGATCTGCTGGTCAGGCAGCCAGGTAAGAGTAACAGCAGAGGACGCGTCCATCTTACACAGCGACTCTTTGTTCAGCCCCCGGCTGGTGAGTTCTTCTCAAACACTGAGGCCTACAGCACAGGCCTTGGGCACAGCGCACACTGCCCGGCTGCCAGGACCAGGCACGTGGAGCCAGCTTCCCCGCTGCAGGCTGGCTGGCTCCCTGCTCATCCGGGGTCAGGAGCTCAGCAGCAGCAGGGCCGCGGGCTGGGGCGTGGCCTAGATCTTGGTGCGGCAGACCTGGAAACATGAAAAATGTATTTCTTTTTAAAAGCTGCTACTTTCGAGGTCGCAGTTGGGGGTCTCCAAAGACAGGATGGTGGTAAACTGCCAAGGTAGTGGCCATTTAGTTTGAAAATTTTTGCTCCGTGGAAATAGTTTGTCAAAAGTCTTCTATGCACATGGGAAATTAATCAAGCGATTGAGATCTTTGTATGATTAAAGCCCTTTATAGCGATCAAAGAAGCATTGAGTGGAGAGGCTCTAAGACACAGAGGCCTTGGGCGTGCACATTCCAGGGATCTTGCAGATAACTAAAGGAGGTTGCCCTTGTCTAGAATTAAAATTACATTGAACAAAAATCAGAGAGCAGCAAACCAAACCTGGACTCATGTCTGTGTGGTCCCGGTTATCCTGGTGCGGCTGGGTGGTGTGTGTCTGTGTGGCTGGATGCCTTCCTACAGGCTCTGATGTGGGTCGGGAAGGAGGGAGGGGTGCTGCACCCCCAAACCCAACTGTGTCCCTGCCCCATTCCTCTGACTCAGGGTGTCCAGGTGCTCTGTCCAGGAAACAGGAAGCTGCCAGGACAACCAAGTCCTCGAGGACAGATGGGAAACCCCACCCCAGGGACACAGCACCAGAAGCCCTCTGTCAGGAAAAAGAATAAGCCCCCCAGCTTTGCTTCTGTGGTTCAAGGCTGCTTTGCAGCTTCCCTGAGGTCTCAATTTGCTCCGCAGCGACAGTGGCTGCTGGGTTCCTGGCACTGCCTCCTGGCTCCTTCCTGTCCCTCCAAAGCCTCCTGCGGGAGCCCGACACAGCTCTCTTCCCCACTTCTATTGCTGTGCTTCTGCTCTGCCTTCGCATCCCTTTTCTTTACATTAACTGTGAGAAGGCAGCAGCTCAGGCCCTTTGTGTTGCTTACCTGGATCATTATTGAGGCAAATCCATCCTGCACACCACTGTGATTTTTCTAGCACACAGATCCGGTCATTTGAGGTCAGGCATGAAAATCCACAACAGCTTACTACAGCCTCCAACACAACCTTGAATTCTTGAGCCCCATGTTGATCTCCAGCTTTAATCTCACTGTCTACCCCTTTCTCTGCTTCTGCTCTCTCTCTTCCTTTCTAGGTTGTCCCGAAGCTGTCATGCAGTTCAGAGTTTTGCAAAACCCAAGGCGTTTTCCTGGTTTATACTTTTCTTTCTACGATTCTCTCTGCCCTTCCTTCTCCTTCACCATTTTCCTCACCTTCCAATGATCATGCCTTCTCTTATGGAAATGTGCTGATTCCCCCCAAGCAGAATTCATTGACTAATCTCTTTGCTCCCGCAGAGTTTCAATGCCACTTCTATTTGAGCACTTTTTTTCTGCTTTGCATTAGTTTGGTGCTTGCTGCCTACCCCCTTTCCCCACTATAATGTCCTTTAAGGTTGGACTTTGTCTTACTCGCCTTACTCTCTACTGAAAGTATTGCTTTGCTTGACATAATAGGTGCTTAATCTCTCTGTGTTAAATTGAACAGAGTCACAGGCAATCTGTTTCTTTTTCGACACAAATACCTTTGGCTTTCTATATTTGCAAATCATACCATGGGCGTAGACTCTTCCAAGTTAATGGATAAGTACATTCTCATTGTTGGAGTTTTAAAGTGGCCAATTATTCATATCCATCTCCTGTTCAAATTACTAGACCTATTGAGAAAATGACACGGAAGTCAGATTGGGATCAGAACATGAAATTGACTCTTGACATACCAGGACTGAAAAATGTTCTTTGAATTCAAAGCTAAACTAGACAACATGCCTCTCATGCACCTGGAGTTGAACTTGTCCGTGCAGGCAGGGATGAAGGAGCTGGGCATTGGCACACCCATCACCTCTGTGCAGGGTACAAGGCAGAGTATGGCCTGGTGCTTACTGTGTGGAGGAAGGAAGAACAAGTGCACCCTGTAGATAGCCTGGTCCAAACTCAAGTGCAGAAGAGCCCGGATGGGCCACACACTTTCCTTCCGAGGCTTTCTGTCTCAAGAAACAGATAAATCACTTCCCCTCAGAGGGGACCATTATTTATATTTAATGGATCCCTCCAGGCTTTTCCTTCACTCTAATATATTTATATAATGTAGGTACGTATACATAGTTTATATTTTGCATGCATTGAGTTATACTGTAATTCCTGCAACATGCTTTTTTGTCATGATGCACATTTTAGAAAAAAATTCAGCATTTGTTGATCTGCCTCATTATTTTTATGGGTCACATATAACTTACAGTATGGACATATCATAAAATAGTACTTTTTTCTGAATATAAAATTCTTGAATGACAGTTATTTTCTCTTCTTTTATTAACAATGTCATTAAATTGACTTCCAGTTTCCATTATGGTTGTTGGGTTTCAGCTGTCAGCAGAGTGGATGGGAAGGAAGTCATCCATCTTGTCTTTCTGTTGTTAATGTAGCTCTTCTTCTTCATATTCTGTGGTTTGTCCTGCTGTATAGAGGCATGAATTTATTTTAATTTATTCTGCTGCAGAAACTGCATATCTTAAATGTATGGATTCTTGTCTCTCAACATTGTTAGGAAATTCTTGACCATTGTCTTTTCAAATATCTCCTCTGCCATCTTTTCTCTCCTTATGAAAATCAAATTAGATATAAGTTGAATCTGCCATCTGTGTTTCTTATTAACTTATTTATATTTTCCATGTGTTTTCTCTTTCCGATTCATCATTCTGTATAGTTTCTTTTTCTGGGGGTGTTCTAGATTCCATTTTAGTGATTGTCTCTTGCTGGGTCTATTCTGCTGTTAAATCTATCTATTGAGCTTCAAATCCAATTATAATATTTTTCATGTCTAGAAATTTTGTTTGGTCCTCTACAAATCGTCTTGGTTGTTTTTATAGTTTCTTAACTATTACACATATTTTTTAAGCTTAAATTTTCTTTCTTTGGTCATACAGTAAACATGGCTATTTTGCCTTTTTTGACTATTCTTATAATTAAATTATTTTGATAATTAGTTCTCTTTTTGCTGTCTATTGTCGTACCTGCTTCTCACCCTTGGGGTTGGGTTTCTTTGTGTAGTTAGTGAATTTTTACTGAGAAAAGTTTAGGTTCTGCTCACCTGCGCATGCGTGTGCATGTGTGTGCACATGTGAACTTTCTTGAGGCAGAATGAAGGTGAATTCATCTGGTGATTATTTGCCTTAGCAGAGCACCTTACCAGCTCAGAACTATTTTAAGCCAAATGCTTGTTTTGAGATTTAAAAAAAACTATATAACTTTATTAGTTTTTAACTGAAAAATAACAACTGTATTTATTTATCATGTACAACATGTCATTTTGAAATATACACACACTGTGGAATGATTTAGAGTTTTTTTTAGACACCGAATTTCGGCAATAAATTGGTTTGGAGGAATAACTTATGAGAATAACTTACAGAATTTTTGTTTTTCTTCTCCTGAAACTACAGCCCTTTGGAAACCTTGCTTTATGGAATGAGAACTTCCTACTTTTGGTGGGTCTTGGAGTTCTTCAGACTACAGAAATGAACCAGACAAGGACCGTAGGTCTGGCAGATACCCTGAGGGTGAGAGCCAGCTTCCATGTTCATCGTACATTGTCTATTCTTAGTATTTCTTAATTATTTTGCAGCTTCTTTTGCTTGTAAGATATTTTTAGTATTTGTTCCCTAGCGTTTTAGTTGTTGTTAGTGGGCTACTTGGTCTAGATCTATATTAACTTTCCACAATCTATTCAACCATCTCCTTTCTACTGGAAATTTAATTTTTCCTCTAATTTTTTCCTATTATAAATCATGCCACACTGAATATATGTCTTTGCCCACAAGTGAGTATGCCTCTCAGGTAGATAACCATAATTGGAAGTGCTGGGTGGAAGAGTAGGTGTATTTTAATTTAATTTTGATGCAGAAAGGCATTACTAATTTGTCATCCCCAGAATAGTATATGAGAATGCTCTTTTCCATAACCTCTCACCAGCACTAGATTTCACATTAAGTATTTATGCAAATATGATGGATAAAAACATATATCATAGTTTTAATTTGGAGGTTCTTGTTCATTCGTGAACTTTATCATCTTTTAATTTCTTTATTGGACGTTTGTATTTTTTCTTCTTTGAAATGTCTATTTATATCCCTTTTCCTACTTTTTCAAAACACCAGATTGTTGTTATCTTACTGATTTGTAGGATCTTTTTGAATAGTCTGGATATTAATCCTTTGTCTTCATGTTTGTTGCAATTTTTTTTTCAAAAATTGCATATTAGCTTTGATGTTTTTTACCCCTTAGGAATGAAAAAATTTTAAGTACTCAGTGTTTCAGTTTCTTTCTTTATAGCTTTTGAGGTTTGCATTTTGTTTCTAATAACTTCATAGTTTTGTTTGTTGTGTTTAACTGTTTAAGATACCTAGGTTTAATTTTTGTAAATGGTGCAACATAAGGATATAAAATTTTGAATGAGTAATTATGTACCATTTTTATTTCACCAATGGTTGGGAAAACGCAACCACTTATTTTATATTAAATTTCCATCTGTACATTAGATTGTATCTGGACTCTTTTTTTGATCTACTTGTCTATTCTTGTTCCAATACCCTACTTTAAATTATCTTATCTTTATAGCCTATTTTGAAAGCTCATAGAGAAAGTCTCCCTTTATTGTTCTTTTTCAAAATTTGCTTGGCTATTCTAATGTGTTCTTTATTCCAGATAAAATATTAGAAACAGCTTAAGTAGAATACAAATCCTTTTGCAATCTTGATGGTAATTATATTGATTTATATTTAGCATGGCAGGAATTGAAGTCTTTATAATAGTAAACATTTCAATTCTAGATCATGATTTAATTTGGGCGTTAAAAAAATCCTTCAATAACTTTAACAAAATCTTCCTGTATATTGTTTTCCATATATTTCCTGTTACTTTTTTAAAGAGATATTTCAGGGCTGGGGATTTAGCTCAGTGGTTAAAGTGCTTGCCTGCCAAGCACAAGGCCCTGAGTTCCATCCCCAGCACCAAAAAAAAAAAAAAAGAGATATTTCACATGCTGCTATAGTGAATGGAATGTTCACTTTTATGATATTTTCTAATTGTTTAATTCTGGAAGAAGAGGGATTTTGTTGATCATGTATTGAACTTCTTTGATGAATTCATCATTAGTTTTCCTTGTCTTGGGACTTTTTAGAAGATATCATCCACTATAGATAATGGTATATATGTATAAGTATGTATAATGAAACTTCTCCCAAACTTCATGTTTGAATAACATGAAGAGACAAAAGAAGAGGGGAAGGCTGTGACTTACACATATAGGAATTTACCCAACTTGGGAGCTACTAACCTAACCCCAGCTGAAATTCCCAAAATTATATTGCCTGAAACTTCACGTCTCTCCTTAGTTTTGGCTCTTTGGTTCATCTTCTTGTTCTTTTTAAGCTTTCCATAGATCAGCTGTTGTATACAGATCCTTCATCATCTTTGACTCTTGTGGGTTATGCCCATTTCCTTTTCTTGTCTTACTACACTGAGTAGGATCTCTAATACAATGATGACAGTAGGCATCTTTGTCTTCTATCTTCTATCTGACTTTAATGAGAATGTTTTAAATATATTATGTTCTTAGAGATTTCTGGTAGCTTTACCATGTTAAATAAATTTGCTTCTAGTCCTAGCTTGCTAAGGTGGGTTTTCCCTCTAACTTGCAATAGGAGAATATTTTATCCACTGTGGAATCTATGGTTTTTATGCGCTTTCTTCTTTAACTTGATAATGTGTTTAATTAGATGAATGTATCTAATAGGGAGACATCCTAACATAATTAGAATAAACTCAACTTGATCATGATGTGCATTTTGAAAAATCACTACTGTATTCCATCTTCTGCTATCTACTTACTACTTTTGCAGTTATTTTCCTGAGACTGGCCAATGGTTTCCTTCTTTACCTTTTTCCGTTTTGATGTCAGGATGATGTCAGCCTCACATGATGAGATGAATAGCTAGCCACTGACTTCCCATTGGACAGCTTTAAATAACACAGACGTTGTGTGCTTGGCAGAATTTCCCATGAAAAATATCTGAGCCTACTCTTGTTGTGGATGAATCTCTGATATCCTCAAAATTTTATTATGTTATTATGAGTCCACTAAGTTTTTACTGTTTCTTCTTGAGTCATGTGTAATTCTCAGGAAAGTGTACAACTCATGTGAAATTTCGCATGCATTGGTACGAAGTTGTGTAAAATATTTTGCATATTTTAAAAGACCTGTTTTGTATCTATAGTTATGTTCTTATTCTAATTTTTGACGTTGTCTTAATTTTTTTCTTAATCAGACTTGCTGAAGTTTATTTTATTGACCTGTCTAAAAAACCAAATTTTAGTTTTAAGTTTGCAGTTTTAAATTTTGTGTTCTACTATATTAACATTTACCTTTTGGTTATAGATTACTTACTTCTTTTGGGGAGGGGGTTATTCTGTTTTTATTTGGATTATAAAATTGAACATGATTTCTTTTTAATCATTTTTGTTGTAAGAAATCCACGGGAGGGCTGGGGATTTAGCTCAGTGGTTAGACTGCTTGCCTTCCAAGCACAAGGCCCTGAGTTCGATCCCCAGCACCAAAAAAAAAAAAAAAGAAATCCACGGGATTACATATTTTCTTTTCTCTCCCATGCAATAGATATATGTTTACCTTCTGTTAGTTTTATGTATTATGGTAAAATACAAAACACAAAACTTGTCATTTTAACCATTTTTAAGTGTACACTTTAGTGGTATTATTACATTCACAGTGCTCTGCAACCATCACCACCATCTAGCTCCATAATGCTTTTCATCTTGTGAAATTAAAACTCTTTGTCCAATAACTTCCCATTCCCCTTTCCCACCATCTCTTGGAAACTACCATTTTACTACTCTAAATACTTTATGTAAGTAGAACCATATATTTGTCTTTTTGTTACTGGGTTATTTCACTAAGTACAATGTTCTCATGGTTCATCAAAAGATACTGTGTTGTAGCATATTGTAGAATTTCCATTCTTTTTAAAGCTGAGTGATCTTCCATCATATACATATGCTATACCACATTTTGCTTATCTGCTCATCCGTTAACAAACACTTGGGTTGCTCCCACTTTTTGATTATTGCGATTCTTTCTTCTGCTGCTCAAATCAGCCTTTGAATCCCTCTAGTGAATACTGCATTTCAGTTACTGTAGTTTTCAATCCCAGAATTTCTTTTTGATTTTTTTTTTTTAGTTTTTCTACCTCTTTATAGATATTTCCATTTTTCTCATACATTAATTTCTTTACTTTCTCCATATCTTCCTTAAGGTCTTTGGACATTAAGCATTTTCAAGACTTTGTCTAGGACTTGCCATCCATCAGGTCTTATTCAGGGACATTTTCCATTGATTTCTTTTTTTTCTTTTGAATGAGTCATACTTTCCTGCCTTTTTGTATGTCTTGTGATTTTTTTGTGTGTGAAAAACTGGACATTTAAATCTAATAATGTATTAGTTTTGGAAATTGGATTCTCCTCCTTCACCAGGGTTTCCTCTTGCCTGTTATTGCTTTTACTTTTGATTATTATAGGTTGTCTTGGTGCCGAGGCTCAGCCCAAGGATGTAAACTTAATGTCTTGCACATACAGTCGCTTTTGGGTGTCCTAGTGTTTACTGCTTGGCTTTCAAAAGCAGAGCCCTGGCCCTTTCAACCTCTTGAAAGTCATTGCAGCTAGAGGAGGAGGGGCTTGCGACAGTAGTGGTGGGAGTGCAAATACGATGGCTGACATCTGTTTGTAGGCACCTCTGTGATCAGAAATGGCCATCAGAGCACAGATACCTGAAATGTGGAGGGCAGGGTGCTTTGTGCCCATCTGGGTTCCTGAAAGCTTTGTACAGGTGGCTTCATGAACCAGGGTCCAGTGGCTGCCATGGGGCTGGGAGATGGGTACCAGTACCTGCTACTGTGCTAAGGGCTGAAGTTGATTAAAACTCACCACAATTTACCATCCAAACCTTCCTGTAGACTCCAGAGCCCCCAAAGTCAGTGATGTTCCACGTAGTGTTGTGTTGGTTAATGACAGACTGCATATACCATGGTGATCGCATAAGATTATGTCACCTCGTGACGTCAGTGCTGACTTAGTTTGTGCAAGTGCACTCTGATGTTCACACAGCGGTGAAATCTCCTCACACCACACTTCTCAGAATGCATCCCATCATTAAGTGACACATGCCTGTAGTTAGGCAAGATGGATGGAATCAGTGAATTGTGGTCTCAGCTGGGAAGCAGATTCCTGGTCTTTCCTACTCTGTCATCTTCCCAGAATCCTCTCTCTATACTTTTCTTTTTCCTTCTACTGTGGCCAAATCTCTTGGTGTCCAATATGTAGTACACTTACTTTTTTATAGTTTATAATTGCACTTTTAATTAAATAGTTACTTTTGAAGAGCATGTTTAGATTTCCAAGTAAATCAGTTTTTGTTGTTTTGTTTTTTGGTGTGTAATTATATTAGTTTTTTAGAATGCTCTAATAAATTACCACAAATTTAGTAACTCAAATCAACACAAAATTTTTCTTTTTTTCATCTAAGTTCCAGAGGTGAGAAGTGTGGAATCAGCCTCACCAAGGTAAAGTCAAGGTATTGGCAATTCTAGTTCCTTCTGAATGGTCTGGCAGGGAGAATGGATTTCCCAATCTTTAAAGAATCATTCAATGACACATGTATACCTTTGTTTATAGCATCACAATTCATAATAGCTAAATGGCAGAAGTAGTCTATATGCCCAGCAATAGAGGGATAGCTAAAGAAAATGTGGTATATCTACACAATGGAGTACTACTCAGCCAAAAGAAAGATAAATCTGAATCATCGGGAGGAAAGTGGATGCACCTTGAGACCATAATGCTAAGTGAAATAAATCAGACACAGAAGGTTAAATATTTCATGGTTTCTCTCCTATGAGAAACTCAAAATATAAGTAATTTAAAAAGCAAAATAAAAGACAGATGATAGGAAACAGGGAGGTAGACTTTGTGGAGATGGAAAGAGGATCTGGGGATGGGGGAGATGGGTAGGAAGGGAAGGGGGAATTACTACAATATATACATGTACAAATTTCCCAAGATGAGTGTAATTATTATGTGTGGCAAATACATATTAATAAAAATATAATGTGCTTTTAAATTAAAAAAAATACCGCAGCAAAAGACACATTGCTATTAATGCCACTCAGAGTCCTCCTCCTCGCTTTGAGCATACTTATCCTATTGTCTTGCCACTTTCTGAAGCAGTTCTGGAAGCCCTTTTTTGTGAGTGTCTTTATGAGGTGTGATTAAAAATACAGTGAATGCTGCTGCCCATGCCTTCGGAACCTCAGGCTCCTAAAGTCTTTAAAGTGTGTCCTTGTCCTCTGTATTCACCAGATCCAGCAGCCAAGTCAAGTCTAGTTCTTTCTCAAAGTCAAAATGACCATTAAAGGTAAACATTTTGAATCAATTCAGAATATCAAGGAAGCCACAACAGCTCAAATAGACTCTTGTGAAAGAGGACTTCCAGACCTGCTTCAGAAGGTGGTAAGAGGGCTGGGGATTTAGCTTAGTGGTTAGAGTGCTTGCCTCACAAGCATGAGGCCCTGAGTTCGATTCCCAGTACCAAAAAAAAAAAAAAAAAAAAAAGAAGTTGGTAAGAATGTTGGAATAAATGGTCTTGAAGAAAGGGGGAATATTTTGAGGACAATTAATGGCAATGTATCTTTACTGTAATAACGTAAAAATTTTAATCATCCACTGTATTTTGTGATCACAGTCTTGGTCCCACCAAGGTTTCAAGATAATTACATTAATCACATTTCAGGAAACTTGCAACTGTATGAATAACATATCCACAATTATGGGGATTAGGATGTAGACAGTTTAGGGGGACATTAGTCCATCTACTTCAGATGTGACTTTCTCTTTGTGTTCTGTGTTTTTAATATGCAATACATTTTGTTTCTGCCTTAGTAATTTTTTTTGGTGGAAACGATATTTTTAAATTCTTGAAGAATATTGTAATCTAAATTTCTGATGACAATATATAGTAATAGTGATTTAAAATTTGGTTAGAACATATTGTACATGAAAGATGGGGGAAAGCTGACAACTTGAGAAAGACGAATCAGTGAATGTTTACATAAAATCATGAGAAAACACTAACATTAGAGTTAAATTGAAACATAGGTCTGAATTTACAGTGTTAAAATGGCTTTATTGTGTCAGTGATATAGCCTCGGCCATCTTTGATAAAAATATGCCTATATCCAATAATCGAACAAAACTAGAATAGACAGTGGATGCGAAGTGTGACAATTATCTTTTAGCAAGGTGGGCCAAACACTCTCTGCCCTATTTTACAATTTCTGCAAAATAAGAGAAAAAATATTTGCAAGGCCATATTTGAAACCTTTCGTCGGGGATTCCTTATTGCTTGCTCTTTTCTTAGGCACCTTTGTAACAGAAGAAAGTCATAATAGGATTTTGTCATGGCCAGAGTTCATAATGGATTTCCCCGTGGGTGGTGGTTTTAAGTAAATTTCAGCGTGGGTCTATAATTTGCTTTCTGGAAGTATAACCTGGAAATTCCCTGCAGGGCTTGGCTTTAGGCTTCTAGCATTCCTGGTGTATTCTTCCCTAAGCATTGTGCAAACAATCCCAGCTCTGGGTCTGGAACTGTTTGCATAACTGGTGTTCTTAGTGTTTAGACAGAGAACTGAAATCAATGTGGGCAGTGTCTAAATATCATTTAAGCATTACACATAGTGAATAAAGTGTTGTGAAACTCTTTGACCAGCCTGCCTCTTGTGCTCTGAAACTTATCCTACTGTGTGATTCAAAGAGTCAGAGTAGAACCTACCCCCGAGACAGCAAAATTCTGAAATCTGGTTGCTGTGAAACATGTGCCAACTTATTTAAAATTAATAATAAGTTCTGGTTTATTTGCTTATCAGTTGTGGTAGAATGAACATTTTTATTTTGCTCCGGCCAGACCTGTCAGAGGCCACCTGACTTTCTATAGATGTAGGAGACAATCAAGATACTAGCTGAATATACACCATAGAAAATTCATTCAGAGAGGTGGTCTTTGTCCATGTTTATTTGTTCATTTTGCCTTTTAAGTTAGTTTGGGTAAAAATTGGATTCTAGATTAGGCATAGTTTTATTTAAATTAGAAAGTTCAATATATTTTTCCTTTGTCTTTAGGCATCCAATGTTAGCAATGGGAAATTTTATTGATATGCCTGGGCATGGGTCTTTTTTCATTAATAGTGCTTGGGCATGTGGAAACTCCTTTCTACAACTTTGGGATTTAAAAAAAATTACTTCCTGTTCCTGCCTTTAAAAAAAACATAGGTAATAGTGGACCTCATGAAGTAGTCCTCCATATAAATTACTTTTACTCTCATATTTTTCCTTCTTTATCTCTTGCCCTAGTTAGGGATCTCCTTGACCTTATTTTTCAGGATGGTAACTTGGTCTCCTGTCATACCATCCTATTATTTAGAGGTTTTTTCTCAAGAGTGATATTTTGATTGCAGTTAGCAGAACAGACTGAAGGGTGTGCCACTGGAGGAGGGAGATAGGTAGGGAGGCTTTGTAGTGCCCTAGATGAGAGACGATGGTAACATGTACTTGGAAAAGAGAGAAGTAGAAGGAGTAAATTCAGAGTTAGACTAGATGGACGTGGAGATTGGGTTCAGTGAGAAAGGGAGGAGATGGGATGAGGCTCAGGGTTAGACTTTGACAACTGTATGGCTGTCACACTGTCTTAGTTACTTTTCTTACTGCTGAGAGAAAATACCTGACACCCATAAGTTAAGGGAGGAAAGATTTATTTGGCTCACAGTTTGTAGAGGTTTTAGTCCATAATCAGCTGGCTTCAAGGCAGGGGGCATTGCAGAGGAGAAACTGTTCATGGGAGGCAGAAAGCAGCAAGGTAAGCAAAACACCTTAGCCATTTCTTTCTGCCCTGTTTATACTCTATCTAAACTACTAGGATTAGGGTGGTGCCAAACCAGTCAGTGGAGTGATTTAGTAACCACACACCCTTAATCCCAGCATCACACACTCTAGATCCAACCTCCTCTGAAAAAGCCCCACCTATGAGCACATGAGGTTTTGGGGGGCTATCCCCACACAAGCCATACCACATACCATTTCTAGTAGATGAAGATTTCAGGAGTAAGAGCAGAGGACAGATCATGAGTTTAGATTTGGACATGTTAAGTTTTAGGTACCCCTGGGTCATATAAATGGAGTTATATAGCATATAAAGCTAGATTTATGGGATTGAAACTTGGTAAAAATGTATGACATAGAGTTATGGCTTATGAATATAGTAACATGCAGATGGAGATTGAACTACAGAGCTAATAACATTACTTAGAGAGAATGAATAGAATGGGAAGCAATGTTTAAGAGACCTGGTCTAGGAAGAGGGAACCACAAAGAGGGAAGGAAGAAGCAGTTAAAGTGTATTAGTTTTCTATAGCTGCTGTGACAAATTACAACATGTTTCTCGCCTTTAAACAGTACCCATTTATCATCCCAGTTTCTGTGGATCAGGTGTCTGGTCACAGCACGACTCAGCTTGTCCTTGGCTTTGGTTCCTCTTTTGCACAGTTAAATATTTGCAGTTATGGTCTATGTTGGGCATCTTCAACAAAATAATAAAACCGGACATGGAGAAAAAATAAGTAGTAGGAGGTCTGGTGAGAGTAGAGAAGGTTTGATATAGCAACTGTGGGGATGGGTGGAGAAAGCTAACTAGAAAAACACAAATGTTGTTGTGTCACCTTAAGGTTCCCCATGGGGCTGGAGACTGTGATTATTATCTAGAGTTCCGATGGCTGTTTTTGATTTCCTGCAGCAGTATCCAGAAGCTCAGGTAGAGATGAGGGAAGGCAGGTGGTTGGATTGATTTGGGTTTGGGATTTGGCCAGAGAGGCACAACAGGAGGCTATGAGGGGAAGGGAGTTGGTATTGTCAAGGAAACAGCTGAACTAATGAGCACTGGGATCTGGACTAGAAAAGCAAGGAAGGGAAGAGAGGAGTGACTGATCGATAGTGTGGGCTTTTCACTGTGGTACAGAAAGCCTCAGCTTGAGTAAGAGCAGCAAAGAGAGGGAGCTGGAAAGAGACGAGGTTGTGTCAGGAATTGGGATGTTCCTGTTTACGAAGTAGAGCTGTTCTGTTGAACACAAGATCCAGTGAGAGAGTGACTGTTTCATGGTGGAGTTGAAGACTGTGGAAGCCAAGAGTTCCATGTGGCTTCTGATAGTATCCAGAATGATCACTGGAGAGGAGGCGGAGAGAGGCGTGCTCTGAGCCAGGGGCTGGGACTTCATTGAAAATAAGGGAATAGTCTGGTGCTTGATGGAAGATGATGGCTATATGGGACAGAAGGTGCGATAGTTCCATGGGCCAATGCCCCCAAAGTGGAATTTAAGCATGAAGGTATAGGAACAGTGGAATTAGAAGTGGCACTTGGAATCAATTCTGAGATACATGTGTGTGGATGAAGCAGAAGCTTTAGTAAGAGCAGCGAGACTTGCAAAAAAAGGGCAATCTTCACTTGAGGCTGAGAAGTAGCAAGTGAAGACTGTAAGATAAAGCAAGGTGTTTTCGAAGGGCCTGGTAGAGGAGGGCTCTTGAATAGCTGGAGCTTGGGCTAGGGAGATAACACCCAAGGAGGTAAGGGAATGAGAACTAGTATGAGGATAGCATGCAAAGAACTTGGATTTAATAGAAATATCAAGCATAAGATCATGTGGCAGCTTATCAGCTGCCTGATAAGCCTCATAAAGACTTACTTCTGGTGGGGATGCCATCATCTTAGAGATAGTCATCTTCCTTCTGGACCGATGGAGATGCCTAAGAAGGCTGTGTCTGGTAGCGAGGGAAACCCTGTTTTTTTCTGGATGGTGGAAATCAACGTCTTGAGCATGCTCACCCTTGGAGAGGTGCTGCTGCTATGCCTGAATTTTTAACTGTTATTTCTATCATTAGCTCCTGTCACCTTCCACTAAAACTCTTACTAAGTGTATTAGTTTCCTGGGGCTTCTGTAACAAACTATCATAAACTTGGTGGCTCAAAACTACCAACATTCTTTCACAATTCTGAAGGTCAGAAGTCTGAAATCAGCATCGCAGGCCTGAGGTCCAGGCATCAGTAGGCTGACTTGCCCTCCAGAGGCACTAGAGGAGGATTCATCCATTCCTCCCCTCTTCCAGCTTCTGGTGGCTGCAGACTTTTCTTGGCGTTTGACCATATCATTCAATCTCTGCCTCGGGGGTCACACTTCCTCTTTCTCTATGTCATATCTATCCTTCTAAGGATAGAGGTGATGGCATGTAAGGCCCATTCAGATAACTGAGGATAATCATCCCACTTCAAGATCTTTAACTTCTTTACTCCTGCAAAGAGTTTACTATGTAAAGAAACATTCACGGTTTCCAAAGAGTAGATTTAATATCATTGGGAGCCACCATTCAGCATTTTACACTAGGGCACCTAGATACTCTCAAAATTGACAGACTTCCTATGTCTCTCCTTAGCCCTGTGTGTGGTCCTCCAAAGCCCAACAAGTATAGAAGGGTTAGAAAGAAGAAGAATATAAGACTCGAAGGACTGTTCCTTAGTATTAGTGACAGGTAACATCCTTTCATGCCTCCAGACACTGGTCCTGATGGCCATCAGTACCTCTAGTGTCAATTAGAAGATGTTGCCAACACCCTGCTTCTCGTGGACAGAACAAAGCTTCTTGCTAAACACTTTCCAAGGGTGGCCTGTAGCCAATTAAGAATGACCTTTTAGTGCATTAAGTGGTCGTAATCTCTTCTACCTTTTCCAATATCCTTTCCATATTGTTTGAATCTGGGATTGGCCATTAATAAGTACAAAATCTCTAGAGATGGGGACAGTGTAGCAAATTGAGATTTCTTGCAGTTATTCTACCTGTAGGGTTTGATATAACATTTGTGAACATACTTTCTACGTACATGTACTGGTCACCTGAGATTTGAGTAAAGTGTATTTTCTGTAATTAAAGTATCTTATAGAGCAAGGAAGAAGAGAGATTGTAGTTGCTATTTAATCTTGAGTAGAATGACCAAAAGCTTAACAAGGGATGGATGGATCCACCTCTATGACTGGCAAAGCAAAAAGCACATGGCATGTACTATCAGATCAGTCTAGGTCGAAGCCTTCCATGCTGTCTGCAGTGTGACCTTGAGCATATAACCTCTCTCTCTCTAAAGTTCAGTTTTCTTAGCTCCAATGTAGGGATGAGAATGTGTGTTCACAAGGCTAGTGGGACACACAGTGAGAACACGTATATAAAGTGTATTACCTGTCATACACAGCCAACGCATGAAAGAAAACCTGGTACGCTGGAAAGACATGGCCTTGGGAACATTATAGAAATGAGTTCAAATCTTGCTCCCATTAGTCACTAGGGGTGCAATCTTAGATGAATTAATCTCCAAGACCTTCACTTTTCTCATTTGAAATGTTTAATAATAATTTACAAATACATTTTGAAGATTAGAAAGAACAACTGTGGTTATTATGGAATATAGTGATTCCTTTTACTTGAAAAAGGTGAATTACAAGATAGAGATAAAATCTGAACTTGGTTTGAAAGTTGAAAAAGTTCGATAGCTGGAGAAAGCCAGACAGGCATTTGGGCTGAAAGAGCAACATAACCAAAAAGCCAAAGCAAAACAAAAGGCAGAGTACATGGTACCTGCTGGGTAGGAACTAATGTGGCGGAGAAATGAGTGTGGATGGGGTGCCCTATCAGGGACACACTGGGGAGACAGGCTGGGCCTGGGCCATGTAGACACTGCAGGAAGTCCCAAGAGGTGGTTCGGGGAGAGCCCAGCTCTTTAAGATGGTGGCCTCCAAAGAGGAGTATGCAAGATGATAAAGGAGGTACAGGAAGAAAATAGAACTTCTAAATAACTTTTCTCTATACTCATTTTATATCTCATTTCCTCCAATCTCTGTCTTAATGAATGTTGTATACCTACTGTATAGTAATTGATACTTTTAATTTACTATATGTGTATGTATCTCTCTATACATGTATAACACACACAATGTTACATATATATTTACATACATGTGTGATATGCATACATATATATGTGAAAGAGTTACTGATGAAGCTCGGAGACCACACAGTACTTTAAGCCTAGCAGCACAGCGTGCCTGTGCTCCCACTAAGTGTGGGCAGGTAGACCCTCGGCTGGGCTCGGGGATGGTGTACTTTTCAAGTAGCAATATGGGCTCTGTGTTTTCAGGATACCATACCTGGATTCTGGCAGCTGCTTTCAAAACAGGTAGGAAAAAAATAACTGTTCAAGATGCTGAGGTTGAGTCTCACTGACCGTATTATAATTATCTCTCAACATCTAACTAAGTTGTCCTAGCAACCCTCTGCAACAAGCCCATGTATTTAGTTACTGGTTCACAAGATGCAGTATTGTTGAGGTTAGATGTACAAGATCTGCTTTAATTTATGCATTGATCGATTGATTGATTTTGCGTGTGTGTGTGTGTTAGTGGGAATTGAACCCAGGGCCTTTGCACTAGCTACCTCCCTGGCCCTTATTTATTTTTTTTTTAAATTTTAAGAAAGGTCTCACTACGTCACTATCCTCCTGCCTCAGCTTCCTAGGGTGCTGGGATTACAGATGTGAGACACCATGCCCAGCCCTCTGGATCGATGTCTAATGGTTGTGCCTAGAGTCTTGTCACAGCTGATTAAAAATTTCCCAGGCTGAAATGATCCTAGCTTTGAGGAATAAGGTTTGGGGCCCGTCTCTTATACTACCCTGATGCACCCAGGATCCTCTTCTGAGGGCCCTGACCCCTGCCCTGGGGCTCTTTTGTGTCTTCACAGAGGTGGCTGGGACTCCTGCGTCAGATACCTGTCCTCCAAACACTTCTCAGCCTCCGCAGGAGGCGTCAACACCTAGATGCTTTACAGAAAGGCGTAGGCCTGCCCTCACCTGCCTCTGTGGACCACCTGCACCCCAGTGTAGTGTCCTGGCTTGCTAGTAGAAAGCCTGTCTTTGGAGCTCTGCTTCCTGCGATTCAGTGGGGCCAATGGAAGTGGTAAAATCTGGGCTTTGCTTTTCTAACCTGTGCTGGAGGCCGAGGGTCTCCCTGTGGAGATGTGTTATCAGCGGATCTGTGAAACAGCCTCAGGAGCTGTTGCAGACTTGCTGCAGGGGTGCTGGGGGATCAGTCTGTCACTACTTCACGCTGTCATGTTTAAGAGGCCCATGTGAGAAATTTTCTGCAAGTCTCAGTACCAGCATAAGACTTTTTTTCCCCCGAGTGCCAAGTTTGTTTTTGATTTTATGGACACTGTAAAGCATGTAAATGAGTGCATTTTCTTCTTTGAGAAATGTAGAACCAAACTTGCTGCTGTCACGTACCAAGTGCACAGGACTCCGCAGGCGTATCTGTTGCACACCAATTCTTACTTCATCTTGTTGCTACCTCAACTTTCCTCTTTATCATTTTACTTCGCTGATTGTTTTTCTAGTGTAGTGAATAGGCTTTTGTAAGCCACTTCAAGCATATGTGGAAACTAGAAGGGTATACTCCCCAGTCAGACTTATCTGAGGTCAGATTCTTGTCCTACCACTTGATATTTGTATGACCTCAGACAACTTATCTGACTTTTTAAAGCCTCAGCATCCCCGGCTGTAAAACAGGGATAACAAGAATACCGGCTCTTAAATGCTGTTGTAGCTGGCACGTAAGTTCTGACTTAGTGCCATGTAATTGTTACTGTCATAGGTTTTAGAACCAGTGAAAGGATAGATAAATACTTGGATAAATGCACAGACCTTTGGGGGAGGAAAATGGCGGCCCATGCTTCTGAGGTAACTCTTCTTTACCTTTGTGAGAGGAAGGGGCCCAGAGTAGGAGCTCCACAAACTCTAACGATAATATCTTGGAGTCCTGTGGGAGCTCACAAACCTCTAAGCCTCTGAATAGGACTTTTATTTTTTAACTAGAAAGGAATGAAGAAGGGGTCATAAAATGCTAAGGTATATTACTGACCTATATTACTTTTGAACAGTAATTCCTAAAGTTATCACCTTCTCAAAAGCAATTCCGTTGCAGCTGACGGGTACGCTGCCATCACTTCCCGGGGGTGGGGGCCTGCCAGCCCCTGCCCAGGTACCACCAAACTTGAACAATAAAACAAAATGGAACAGTGTATGATTGTAACATTCCAAAACAGGCTGGTAATGTGGCAGTGAGTAAAAGTCAGATGTATTTGAGAGAGAATAGTAACAGTGAGGTAGTGTCATTATGAAGGTACTTTATAAACATGAGCCTATTATTTCCCAAAGAATTCTCTGAAATAGCTCTGGGCACCAGACGAGAACTCATTTTGGTTTGGACTCTCGGTTGCCTAACTCATCTTTGACATCTGTGACTCTGTCTCAGCACTCAGCGTATGTCTAGCACAAACGCTTGTTGACAGAAAAAACAAATGACTAGATTGCCCAAGGGTGTGGGAGCCCCCACTGTTGCCTGGGAAGTCCCCCAGGAGTCATCAGGACTCAATGATCTGAAGGCAAATAAGCACCCAGAGGCCTTTAGTGTCGGGAACATGGCAACAGAGATGGCGTTCACCCGTTCGCCCATTCACCCATTCTTCTATTCGTTCACCAAAAGTTTTTAAGTTATCATGTAGTCCTCATTCTGCACTGGCCACAGTGGCTATAATAACTGATGAGGCGAATCCAGGCTCTGTCCTCCCAGTATTGAGCACTCTGCCACACCACGGTGTGACAGGCACGACAAGGTGTCATAGGAGATGGCGAAGGACACCAGATCCACACTTGGGAGAGTCAGAGATACTTCTCATGAGAAATGGACACATGAAAGGTGGGTTGGAGGGCTTGACCAGGTCAAGGTCGAAAAAAGGATAACGAAAGCAGGGACATCTGGAAAATGACGGGGCAGGGAGGGGAGGAGAGCGGAAGAGAGGGGAGGGCAGGACACTGTGGCTAGAGCAGAAATGAAGTTGAGGCTGGTGAGAGTGAGGCTGGCAAGGACAGGCGAGGGCCAGACTCTAAGGCCCTTGTCACTGTTATAAGAAATAGCAGCTTTTGCCAGGCTCAGGCTGTTGTGTTGACCAGGCGACAGAGAGTGGAGTTGAAAGGTACCTGAGAATTCTTTGTGATTCTTTGTGAGTGGTGAGAAAGGGGAAGGGTGGACAGGGTATCTGCAAAGAATGAAAGTCAGATTGATGCTGTCTTTGAGTACCGAGTGGACGCTTTTCCCTTTCCAGCTCTCTGCAGAAGGCACCTTGTGATCCATGCGCAGGACAGTGACATCCGGGCCCAAACGCAGCGGGTTCCCCTTATTGCTTTATCCGTGATCTTACCCTCATGGTCCACTGGAGCTGCAAGTGTGCAAGGAATCCCTGGGAACCTGAGGGGCCCTGTCATGGGCTTTCAGGAGCTTTAAGGTTTGACAACGCAGCCAGACAGATGGGGTTTAGGGGGTGTACAGAGGGACTTTGGAGGACAGGGGCGGAAATCAAGGAAAGATAATTGCAGCACGGGGCTTCTGGGGGGGTTGGAGGCAGAAAGCCTGCATCTAATCCTCACTGAGCTTGGGGAAGTCCTTCGAGCTCCAAGAAGAAAATGGTCTGCCTGAGACCCATGAGACCATTCTTGTTATAAAACAAGAATTAAGGTATGCGCCTCCGTGTATGCTGAATGAAACAAGTCACACATGTAGTAACGCTTTGGAAACTGTGTACGTGTGGGAGAGCTACGTGGCTGTGTTACCCGGGGCAGTGAGCAGAGGCAGACCGACACGGCTTGGGGTCTGGGTATGCTACCAGTCGGCTGTGGCTAAGTGTGGTAGAGGCATACTCGCTTCTGCCTTGGCTTCCGGCGATCCCACTGCCTGATGTTTCTCCCGTGTCGGCTTCTCCTTTTGTGTGAATATGGGCTCGGCACCGTCTCTCCCTGACTCTGATGAAGCCAGCTGCCGTACTGCGAGCTGCCTTGAACAGAGACTGAGACAGGGGCTGAGGATGGATTCTCTCCGGCTGCTGCAGAACTGGGGCTCTCAGACCAACAGCTTGTGAGGACCCGAGTCCTGCTAACAGCCACATACATAAGTTGAAACTGGACCCTTCTGCGTTTATCCATGATCCCAGGCATGACCGACATATCACCTTGTGACACCTTGATTACTGACACTTTGATTACTGATGAAGTCAGGAGGCCCCATAAACCATGCTGAGATTCCTGACTCACAGAAACCATGAGAAAATAAATGTTCTTGTTTGCAGTTGCTGAAGATTTTTGTTATGCGGAGATAACTATATAACTAATATATCAAGTTACTCGATTTTCTGAGCTCCAGCATTCTTACCTGTATCATGGAGTCCTCACAGCTACTTGTAAGGGTCATAATGAGACTTCAGTTAGAGGATGGATCTAAGCTCAGTGCGGTGCCTAGAACATAGTAGTCACTCAGTAAATGACTGTTGTTGCTCTTACATAAAAGGCAGCAAAGCCTGGGGAGAGCTGGCTCGTACAGAAACAAGTGCATTGTGTTTAGGCTTGTGACTCCCCTAGCTGCCCCGTCACAGGATAACCATACTCCCTTATCATTGTTGATTATGAACTGGATGATAACATGGTTATGCATGTTGTGTCACCGCTATCTCTCCTGTGCCTGGCAAAAATCAGTGAGGGTTTATTGAGTGAATAAATTACTGAATTAATGAGAAGGGCTGAGAGATTCCTTACCCCATCGGGACGTTTAGTACTTAATGTGGCTGGCACTTTTCCCAGGAGACAGCAAGGAGGGCTGGAAAGGATGTGGAGCTGGAGATCAGGGCCAGCTCTGTTCTCTTAGCAGATCCTCTGCCACTACTTCTCCCAGCCTCACTTTTCTCTTCTGTCAAATGGGAGTAGTTGTTGTCTTGACTAAGCAATAGGATTGCTATGAAGATTCAGTGAGTCCTGAATGCCAAAGCATTTTGCAACACTGCAAAAACAAAGCAAATATTGACCATTAAGAATGTTGATAGAAACTGCTCCAAGATGACCATGCTCGGCAAGTGGCATGTCTTGACATAATTCAGCCTTTATCATGCTTTGCAAGATAAAATGAAAGTGAATCACAAACAAAATCCATGAGCTAATTTCACATAAAAACAATATTCTGTCAGGTTTTACTTTGTAAGCTTTTTGGACATTTATTCTTTGTTTAATGGGTAGAATGCTTTATTTTTCTTTTAACTTGTTTTTATTCACCTTTGTGGTTGGCATCTTTGGGGTTGTCAAATGGGAAACGTATCCTTTTATAGATTCCTTTCTTTAGCAAGTAGAGACATTGTTGTTTTGTTTTTACAATGTGGCCGTTGGTTAATTTTGGCCCTACACCTTTGTTTTGTGCCCAGGATAAGTGGGTAAACATGTTTACTGGCTTAAGGGAACAAAGGCTTGGTGGGAGGGCTTGCTCTGTCTTCAGCTAGGTTAATTCCCAAGGAACCAGGCCTTGAGAAGCAGCCAGTTCTGCTCAAAGAAACCCAGATGTGGCCTTAAGAAGGGTAGACCAGAGTCCTTGGAGCAGGCAACACCAATGCCTCTTCCCACCATGTCCCGACCTCCCTTCCCAAACATCGTCCTCTGCAGTGTCTTCTTCCAGCATTTTCCAAATTGTTTAGTGAGAGGGTCATCAGTTTGCCATAATGAAGGTACCACACACCATGCACACGGGTAGGGAGACAGGACATACTGTAACTCCCACTCAGAAAATCAGTGCCTCTGGCAGACAGCTAACATGATGGGTCCAAATAAACACCATGTACTTACAGCTGATTGCTTCCTTTGTTCTTTCTTATATCTCTTTTATGAAAACGATAACCTTCTTTCTTCTTGATGTTTAGTTTATTCATTTTATTTACTTACTTATTCATTTACTTATTTAGTTTTTGCAGTACTGGGGGTTGAATCCACAGCCGTTTTTTCAGATTTTTAAAATTTTGAGACAGCGTCTCGCTAAGTTGGTAAGTTGCTTAGGCTGGGCTTGAACTTGCAACACTTCTGCGTCAGCCTCCCAGAGTGCTGGGATTAGAGGCCTGCACCACTATGCCTGGTTTATTTTTCATCTGTTTGTAAATCTGCCTACCTGGATTCTCGAATATCATGGCCAGTACAGACTAGCTTTTCCATCTGGGCCCAACAGAGTATTAATGGACTAGGTGCTCAATAAATGTTTTTGGACTAAACTGGCAGAATAATGAATGTCAAATCATCTAGAGTGGGATGAATGGCAGAACTTGGAAGAGGGGACAAAGAGGTGAAACGAGCCAGACTTTCAATAGGCCAGAACCAGACAGTGATCTACACACATCCTAGCGATTCTGCTGCTCCAGACTGAGTCTGTATTCAGGGCAGTGTACTTAGTCATCACTCTGAACCATTTTCCTAAAAGTATGCAGTGTCCTGTAAGCATGGTCCGGGTGTACTTTCCTACTCAGGGACATTTCTTCATCCACAAACATCCTCATTACATTTTTCCTCTAGAGGCTCCGAATTTGTTTACTGGGGAAAAGCAATTTAGAAACTGCTTATCTTGATTTAGAGCTAATGAAGCCAAATGTGCTGCCAATTTTAAATTACTAATCAGATGATCATCTCCCAGTAACCAGGGACAGTCTGGCTAGATACCAACTTAAATTGTCTTTTAAATGTCTCTGTCAACCAAGCACCTTGCTCATGCTGCGGTGGGAGGTAATGATGGTCGCTTTGAATGACTCTCAGACCATCCATCACCCATCAGGCTTCCCTTTGCCGGAAGAAGACATACAAACAAGTAGCACAAAGGACTTTAACTCAGAGTGGCCCACGAGGCAGGAAAATGTGTGCTGGGATCCTCTCTAAAGCTCATCAGTGGAAATACTCTGTTTAGGAGGGTCAGCTCACATGTATAAGAGAAAGAAGGTGATCTCTCAGATAATAAAACTTTTTGCACCCTAAACACAGTGAATGTTGGAGGAAGGAGGGGCAGGACTGTGATGTTGCTTTGTGGTTAGCAAGAAGGAATACTGGAGGGAACTCAGGCTGGAGGGAACTCAGGAAGGAGTCTGTGTTCGGCAGGGCTGACGCCGACGATGCGGTGAGCCGGTGCTGGGATCCTTCAGGGTTAAGCTGGGATGTGAGATGCTTCAGGATGCGTCTGGGTCTATCCGCTGAGACCCAAGTGTCATTCCCGGTTAAGGAAAGGACAAACCCAGGGGATATGACCAACGCAACAGCACTTTTGCTTGCGCTCCCTCAAGGATCCCAGCTGGGGAGGCCAAAGTGGTACAGCTGATCTTTACTGAAAGTATCACTTGTTCAATTGCTACTTATCAACAGGGATCCACGAGGCATGCCAAAGACAGAATAATAACTTTCTTTTTATTTTTACTGGTTTTTTCTGATTCTGAGATGGAAGGCAGGGCTGGAGGCCAAAAGAGAAGACTCAGAAACCCTAAATGTCAGAGAAGAATAAAGGAAAGTGGAGCTCAGGACAAAGGAAGGTTTCAGTGGGCCAAACAGATAAAGCGGGAGGTGGATTCCTTAGGTAAACAAGTGAAGGCTGAGTCATTTAACGCTGAAATTGTGGTCGGAGCCCAGGAGGCAAGGCAGAAAATCATTAGCACAAATTAATCATCCACCACTTTCAACACTAAAAATCATACTGACCTACGCAAACCAAAAAGGCCAGAAAAGAAGCCAGAAGGACCGCTCTGGGGTCCGAGGGCTTCTACAGGCCGGCTGCAGTCCTGGCGGGTAGAGCAGAGTGGTGACTGGGTGGGGGTTGTCTGTGATGCTCTGGAGGAAATAATAATAATGTCAGAGGTCTTCGTGGGGCTGAAAGAAGGGAAGATTTCTGCAAACAAATGGGAAGAGAAGGTCAGCACTGAATGGGGCCTTTTACCTGCTCTGGCAAGGAGAGCTGTTTGCTTTGGTTCCCTCTGCGGAACCCTGTGGGTGGAGAAAAGGCACACATTGTGCAGTTCAGGGGACAGGCTGACCACGCAGAGGGCACCCAAACCTTGGGTGATGGCTAAGATATGAGCACATCATCTCCGCCAGGGCTGACAGGCTCCCTGCAGTGCACGCAGCCTCTGGGTTTGTGGTGGTGGCTGTACTGCGTGTCTAAGCAGTACGCCTGCCCCAAGGAACTGTCTGATACATGCTCCTTCCCCTCCAGGGGCTGGGGGTGGGGTGGGAGGCTGCTTGGGGTCCTGCTGTCTTCTTGGACTTGTCCTGGTTTGGATCTGTGTGAGCGCTAAGGTGGAGTGTGGTGGTTAGGGTGTGAAATGTGAGGAGGTAGTCATACTCGGGTCACTGCGATGTGAGTGACCAGGTGGTGTCTCCTTACCTTCTACCTCAGGCCTCTACCTCACCTGCCCCAGTGCAGCCCTGATCAGGTATCCTGGCTGTGCATCTGCGGGAGCTCATGTTGCTGTCTGATGTCTAGAGTATCTGTGCTCAGATCTGGAACGCAACATGGCGGGAAGCGGGCATTTTGTTTTGCAGCTATAGACTCCTAGGAAGCTGTGGCTACCACTACAGAAAGGGCTTAGGGACCCACTGCTGTGGGTGCGCCTTCTTTAGTAGGGAGAGGTAAATAGAGCTCTAGCCATTCATTGTAAACTAAGGGAATCCCTAAAGGACACATAGCAACCTTTTGAAGTAACTCATCTATTTTTTTTTTCTCATTAGAAAGAATAAATGAATATTCATTTCTATAGAATTAGATAACAAAGCTATTTATAATTCTAACCTCCCAATTTCCCTATTATTTTCATGTTTGTTGGTTCATTTAGACGTTCATCATTAACCACATGATCCTAGTGATGACAGTAAGGAAAATGAGGACGAAGGCCACCATAATAAACAAGAATTGGGTGCTGAGTTCTCCCCACAAAGCCCTGTGATAGTTGCTTTACACGCATTGTCCCTTGATCTAACTTTTTCCTAGTAACAGTCTATGAGGCCAGCAATATTATCCCTGTTTTACAGATGAAGACCTGAGGCTGAGAGATGTGAGGTAACATGTCAAGGAGACACAAAGAGGGGCAGGTCTACCTGACCCGTACAGCTCAAGATCAAGGAGATGGGTTATGAAGGAATTTCATTTTCTTCCTGTCCCTGCTCCCCATTAAATTCATTTTTCGTTCTCTCATGCCAAAGGCATTGGAGTGAAGTCAAAACAGCCTACACTGGAGGTTACTCATCCCCAGGAGGCTCCCCAAAACAAAATGGTCAATGTGGTCCTTCCCTTCCATCCCGCTCAACTTGTGCATAGGATTTATCAAGCTATCTCCCATCACGTGATTCACAACTTTGTAGGAAAGCTTGTTTCCTTTTGGTACTCGTATTTTAATTTTCTGTATTGTTTTGAATCTTTCTGCTGCTGTGTGAAGTTTGGAACAGTATAAAAGGCAAAAGGTACACTGGAAAGGATGGCGTCTTCCTCAGATCCAACACTTGCCCTTATCAGATGAAAACGAGATCTGAGATACAAAAAAATGCACTGAATGAAATCAGTAGCTGATTAGATAACGCAAAAGAAAAGATTAGTGATATTGAAGCCATAGCAATAGAAAATACAGATGGCAGAGATTCTTGTTCCAGCTCAGTGTTTCAAAATATTGTTCCTGTTCCCAGTAGCCACAGGTCTGCTTTGGTTCGATGCTACTGAGACCTGCCTAGCCCGGGAAAAGACTCCTCCATATGACCTGGCTTTGTTCAAGTCAGGTCTTACTCAGTATTAAACTCTAAACTCCAGCCAAGATTAAAGTGTGATTTAGCCTCACTTTGCTTTTCTTCATCCGGAGGCTTAGATCTCCCTTTGGGAATCTTGAGTAGAGAGTGAAGAAGAATTATTCAGAACTTTGAAACAAAGCCAAAGGCCTGCAACACGACCTCTCAGTGTCATCTAAGGTCGTGTTAGTGAATGTCTGCTTTGTTGATGAATAGTGCCACCTAGGAACTTGTTAAAATGCAAATCCCCAGCCTTTGCCCAAGACCAGATGAATCCCTATTCCATGGGCCAGGGCCCAGGAATCTGTGGTTTCAAACCATTTGGGACTCATGGATCTACAGAAGTTTGCCTAAGTTCTCCTCTCTCTGGGGGAAGACAACATAGTATGTGCCCTTAATTTGGGCTCAGATCTTTTGTGAAATTACTGAGATGGTGATGATTTTAATTTTCTGCCCAGTAGAAAAGACAACCCTACATAATATGATTTTACTGCTCACTTGGATATAAACCAGTTTTGCATCTAAATTTGCAGTTTAACTTCAGCATGCATTTCTTTCCCCCACAGCCTACAGAAATCTTACTTTTCATATTCTCTTTTGAACTGGCTTTGTCATCTTGCTGGGTCCCTCATTAGTGAGTTGAATAAAACTTTGACATGTGCTTACTTATCTAGCTATATGAAAATTAGGTTTTTAATATTTTGAGAATTGTACTTTGACAGAAGGATAACCAAGAGAAGACAGGATTCATCTCTTTTTCAGACTCCTGGTTAAATACTGTCATAATATTCTCTGCCTCAGACAGGGTATATTTGGTTACAAACAAAAGAAGCCAACTCAAATTAACTCAAATGAAAAGGGATTTATTAGAAACCACATAGGAGGTCTCATGGGACTCCTTTCCAGGAAGTGTAGCTAGGCCTCCAAAGAGAGTAGAAAACTGCTCGGTGTTCTCTTCATCCTTATCTTTAACTAGTCTGTGGCTCCAGATTTTCTCCAGATAGGATCACTGCTCTCTGGATTCTCTGTGTAGACTTGTTTCCTTCTTTCCTTATCGGCACAAATGTGGCTTAAATGGACCCAGATGACCTGGTAGCCGCAGAACACAATAGTCCTCACAGTTGTCTGTGATGAACAAATAAAGCGGCTTGCTCTAGGTCACATGATCACCTGGCCAGAGAGGTGAATCAACTTCCCATTGTCAGACACTGTGGATTGGAAGAGATGATCTCAAAGTACCAGGGGGAGGGAAGGCAAATTTGTCTCAGATGCGCTGCCCTTTAGTGGGGCTGTGTCAGAGATTAAGAGAAGGAAGATGATGGAAGCAGTGTTCCTCCCAGCGTCCCCTCCCTTGGAGATGAGAATGGTTTGGGGACCAGTGTGGCTCATCTGATCCCAAAATCTGACAAATAGGAAAGCTTCATGGCTTACTGAAGTGAGCAGAGTGAAAGCTGAAGAGAGCGATGCTGATTTTCAACTAAAATGCTTCAAAATGCACCCTAATTAAAGCCTCATTTTAGAGGCTAGACAGTAAATCTGAGAAAATGGCATATTGGCTTGTGTATTCAGCCAAAACTTTTTGTTCTAATATATGAATGTATCCTAGTAACATAAAACAAAGAAATCTTCGGTTTCTTTGGCTTACCACAATAGTTTATGTTCTATTCATGACAGTGTAAAGTGGTATCCTTCATCAGTGGGTGTTAATCTTTAGTTTGTTCTTTTAAACTTTCTGTTAATAATTCTTTACACATCTTCTGTTAAATTTATAGATATTGGGTAATCTTAATACCCTCCTAAGTGCTAAGTGCTATCTTTTTAAAAATTTTCATTTTCCTTTTACATGCTTGCTGATACTGTATTTAGATATAGAACTTAGCTTTCCATATTGGTCTGGATATGTTTACCAAGGAATCTCGCTAAATCTATTTATTTTCCTAATTTATAGGTACATTCTTTTGTATTTTCTATGTGTTCAATCAGATTATCAAAAGCATTTATTTCTTTTCCAATACATCTACCTTTTACTTCTTTTTCTGGTCTCTACTGGCTGGCTCTCAGCATACTGTTTTGGAGAAGGGTCGTCAGCAGTATTGGTGCTAATTCCCCTTCTGGGAAGGGGGCACTTTCAGTATTTTACCATTAAACATCTTCTCAGTCAGTGTCTGTTAGGATACAGAAATCATACTAGTTATTTTAAGAGAATGAAATTTATTTATTTAGTTAAAAATATATTTTTATTAGTGTCTATTCATTTTATAAAATACTGGATTTCAATGTGGTATTCTCATACATGCATATAACATTTTGATACTAGCCACCCCGCACTGTCCTCCCTTATACCCACTGCCCCTTGTCCTTATTCCCTGCCTCTTATTTTAAGAGTGCGAATTTAAAGAAATTTTAGTTATACATTGGAGAAGAGAAAAGTGAAGAGCAGACACTAGGTATTACAGGAGGCAGTAACCACAGGAAGTAGCTACCACCCTGCGGCTGGGAAAATCCAGGCAAGAGATCGTCCATATTCATAAAACAAGCTTAGAGGAGAGTCTCTCTGGGTTCAAGACATAGAACTGTGGGGACAGCTCCCTGTCTGACAAGTGCTGGCACCTGGGGACCTTGAGCGG